>JAUEJL010063153.1:0-17977 GCA_032274825.1 Drosophyllum lusitanicum | reverse complement strand
TTAAACTAATTATCTGCGATTTCAAATCACAATAATCAAATAATCAGTTTTTAAACGCAATCCCAAACACCCTCTAATTAATCAAAAATGTTAACTTTTCATTATTTGCTTAGGAATTGTGGCATCATTTTCCTTAATTAAACATAATTTCACCAATCAAAATCTTTTAATTAATCAAAACTTAAATTTTCATTGTCAGCTTACGTCATAGTATTCTAAACTAAAATTGGGCATAGATCCTACTACTAATTAGGTAACCCGAATTCTAAGTGAAGATACGCTTTCAATTTCATTTTATCTTATGGCCTTTTCTTGCATACCTTAATCTCCTTTCATAGTTGCCGGCGTCCTTTTGTTTCTTCTTTTTCAAATATCTCTCCATAATTCAAGTATTAGATCGGTTAATTAACAACATTTTAATCACTTTTGTTTCTTGGGTATGTATGAACGCAGGTTGGACGAGCCAATAATAAGATCTATATTGAACAAGTTTAAGATCTATAAGATCTATTTTAATTTTATTTGTGACGCTTCATTTGCACAGTGTAAGAGTTGTTGTAAAGCTATGAGTTGATGTACCTTGTGTGTAGGAAATAAAATTTTGCTACATAACATTATGATTTAGTCACTTAATAAACTTCAGAATTTTGTATGAATATCCAATTTTTAATAAATTTATCATTTTTTATTAATTTTTATATCACGATGTATTAGTCTTTCACTTTGTATATGTTTAAAATCACGTTAAGTATCTCCCTATTTATACATGCAACCTTTCAACGAAGGCGGTTCCCTTTGCTGTTTTGTTTTCCAATGACAATTAACAAAAGTCAAACTCAATCGTTGTCTAATGTTGGATTGTTTATAAGGCGTCATGTTTTTTTCTCATGAACCCGCTATCTTGTGGTTTCTCAAGTAAAAAGTAAAATTGGTTTAAAAGTTTTTATTTATGATGAAAAAATGTAATCGCTCAAATAAAAAAATGAATGTTGCCTATAAATAGGTTCTACAAAAAATATAATGATGATCTTATGTAAGAATTTCCGATTTATAACAAATTTATCCCTCTTTTAGATGATTTTATATCACTATATACTTTTTATAATTGTTTTACTATATACATTGGTATTATTTCACACACTGAATGTTTAAAACTTACATTAACTATCTTCATGTTTATACATGGGGTATTAAGCTAGTTGTATATAAACAATTTTAATTTTTTTTAAAAATACAACCAACCTACTTATCTCTTACATTGTATACAAGGTTACCTTTAAAATCCGGTAAACAACCGGTTACCTTAATTTTTTTTAATTTTTTTAATTTTTTATTGTAAAAAGAGAAGAAGATTTGAATCTAGAATTGTAGACTTAATACTTCATCTCAAAATCTTTAAAAAAAGATGAAGATATGAATTTGGGTTGTAAACTTGTACTTCATCTCAAGATCCTTCATTCTCTCCCTCTTTATTATTCATAAAGTCATTGGTGTTCTTTGTCTTGTAACTTATAGGTGTTTTCACAGCCTTCAAACAACCATCATCACTGCCTTCAAACAACAAACACTACCACCACCTCCTTCAAATAACCACCGCTGTCGCCACATTAGAAACCACCACTGCTGCTACCTTCAATGGAGTGTTTCAGATCCGCCACCTCGTTACAAACCACCACCACCGCTGCCTTCAAACCAACACCGTCACCGCCTCCGCCTTACACACCACATCTGCCATCGCCTTCTTCAAACCACCTCCGTCGTCACCTTCTTCAAACCACCTCCGCCGTCGATCACCTTCTTACGAACCACCTCTGCCGTCGCCTTCTTACGAACCACCTCCACCGTCGCCTACAAGGAGGTTCAGATCCGCCGCCTTACAAACTACCTCCACCGTCTGTGTTTAGAGGTTTCATTGTTCTTCACCTTCATCTCAAACCGTATGGGTCCAAGTTCTTTATTTGAGTTTATCGTTGATTCTAGCTAGGTTAATCTTTTGATTATTGAGATTTATGCTTAGTATTTGTTAATTAATGTTTCACTTGTTCAAATTTGTATATTTGCTAATCAACTTGTTCACTTGTTCATATTTTTTGAGATCTTTGGTTAATATTTGGATAAGAACATCAAGAACAATTAATTAAAAAATTAGAAAAAATTAAAAAAAAAGGAATGACCTGCAACCTATAATTCATGTTATATTTGTATACCGTTGGAAGGATAAGTAGGTTGATTATAATTTTTTTTAAATTAAAGTTGATTGTATATAATAGAAGGATAAGTAGTATATTGTCAAAAAAACAATAAAAAAGAAAAAAAAACTGGATCCAACTAATGCTGATAAAAGTATCTTGAATGATATAAGCAAAGCAAGTCTGTGTAAAACAAAAGGTTAAAAACTCTTTTTGATTACGTCCAAATATAAAAGGACTAAAGAATTATTTTTCTGAAAGTTGTCAATGATGTACCAGTAAAATAATTATTTCCTACTTAGAAAATTTATGTATATCACATTTGTGAGGAGTTTATGAACAGCAACCCTCAATTTTATTTTAAATATTTTAACTATAACTTTTAAACATAATTGTATTTTTAGTTCATTGGTAAATCCATTCCATTTTTAGCTTTTAGATTTGTATTATTATTATTATTATTATTATTATTATTATTATTATTATTATTATTATTATTATTATTATTATTATTATATGTATGCTATTTGTTTTTTTCTTATAATTTTTAACAAGCAATGGTATATGTAAATATAAATACATGTCTGTGACCTCATTTATATATACATTATGATATAAAATTTACCTCCATATGATATTTATTTAAAAATGTATTTTTTAGATTGTAATACTTATATGTTTTAAAAAATAATGTTAGGTATGATTTAAATGTACATTTGTAAACTTCTCTTTTTCACATATATATTGAAATAAATTCATTAAGGTGGTTGGTGATGAAATAACAATGGCTCCACCATAAAAAAATGAGTAGACGGAAAAGTAGGGTTTGGAGAACAAACTATATAGGAAACATGTGGCTGCATTTCCAGCACGCAATATGAATCAAGTTTACAATGAATAACACAAGAGTTAGTTTTAGTTGTATAGTTCTCCCATAAATAATGTGTCATCTCAAGAACTATACAAATAATACATCATTAATACAAATCATTGTTTTTAATTCCCGTTGCAACGCGCAGGTTTTCTGTCACCTAGTTAATATAATTTTATAGGCTAACAACAACATTTAAATTTAATTGATATAAAACGTAAAGTTAATCAAATATTTATTTCTGTGATTTTTAAAGACATATAATACAAAAAAAGCAATTTAAAAAACAATAGGTTTTAACAAAAGTTACTGATTTTGATAGGAAAATTGATTATCATTTAGAGGAACTCAAGATCCTAACAAATGAAGGATCACAAAAGAACATATGAAATATATCTCTAGACATTAAAAAAGGTTTAGAGATTATTTTGTATCAAAATTGTAACACCCCAAATATTACATTTAAAAGTTAAAGAAAAGAATTATTCCTAGTTCTATATAATGTTATTGGGTTTTTTTTTATGGAATCTTAATCATGACTCATGAGGAGATATAAAAAGCACAAATAGGTGTGTTTAGAATGAAGTATAAATACCTTTGAATACAAGGGATACTTATCTTTTTAATCTAGAAAAGAGGGAGGTAAGAGAGAATTTCCGGAATTCCGTTTTTTTTTGTACATAGCTAGCTTCGATGATTTGTTGTTTCTCGAAGATTGAACCATTGGATCGTAATGATTTTTGGGCAACAGTTTACTCACACATATGCGATGTTTGTTACCAGAGGAATTAGGTAATTTAGGTTTGGAGGTTGAGATTGATGTGGTCGAATTTTTGAAGATGGTGTTGAGGGTTTTGGAAGAATCAAATGTTGGAGGAGGATAAGAGAAGCCTTTTATTCATTCCCAATCATGATCGTGATTTTCAGATGTAAGCATTCTATTTCTTGAACCCTAGTTCCAGTTTTGTGCCCATAGGCTTTCGGGCAGAAAAGATTTGTTGTTTTTTTACCATCTTAAGGCATACATCTCATATTCACTATCAAGTAGTTCACATAAACATGTATTGTTAACAAACTCATAAACCTTACATCGAGGTTATTACACATCTAGCGTCACAGTTATCATACTCTATTTATATGTATTCCATAGCACATTCATCAATTAATGATTTCAGTTCTCATCTTTCATCATTTCACATCATAGTTATATTCATTAGATCATCATTCATACTTTCTATGCACAATATATCTTACAATTGTCAAATAGTAATTTCCACCATCAAATTCATCAATGTGCACATCATAAGTATTAAGTCATAAGACTATCATCTCTCTACATGTATACATAACCATCTTGTTGTAATGTCCGTTTTTTTTAAACATGCAACAAGGAATTATCAATATTAATTCATTAAATAGGACAACAATTTGCTCGGGTATAATATAAAAACTGTTTCCTGTGGTGTTGCACTAAAGTCTTTAGAATGTCCACATGGAAACCTTAACGGCCACAAAACCTAAAAAGAATAGGAATGAGCTAAAAGGCCTAGTGAGTAACTCCAGAAAGTACTCAAATGATAATAATCAACATGTAATTGTGATCTCATCAAGGTATGCCAAAAGGACATCATATGCCATTCAGGCCTCTATATTCCACTCAGGCTATTATGTGCCACTCGGGCCTCTATATGCCACTCCACTTAGGCTATTATCATCAACACACCGTACATATATCATATACAACACATACAAACAGTTATATGCAAACATCACAGATATCCAAATCATCAACATCACATATGTGGTCCCTGACTACGACTACTGGAAGTCACATCGACATCTGAGGTCATATTGATCCCTCGATGCTATATGAGCATCATGTCCGTCGTATTGACCGACAATGACTACCACTCAAGCGGGTTGGCCGTCTGCCAATGAGCCATTTGCTCTAGTTGCCATTCAGGCGGGGTGAGCCATCTGCTCTAGTTAACATCACGTATACACATATCGCATATAGTCGTATTGTCCTAAACATTATTTCTTATATATATATATATCACATACTCTGTCATTACGCACACAATCACATTGACAAGCTATAAATATCACAATTATAGCCACACATGTAATGTTTATAACTCTAATATCCTCTTACTCTTAATTCATTTAATCATGGTTTAAGCATATATATTATTACATATATACACGTTCTCTACATTACTCTTTTATCTTTCATTTGTTTCATTTCACTTTTCTCTTTTAATGAATATATCTATAAGTACATAAACATAGTATATCGTGCTCTCTCATATTTGTATATATACACATACATATGGTTACTCTTATCTTTAACACTCTGATATGTATCTCACAATGATACCACTTCTCTCAATTACCCACGTGTACTCTTAATGTATATAAATATGTATTTATATACTATATCTCTGTAGGAATGCATTCTCTTTAATTATATAATTATACATATCAACACTTCTTGTTTAAACCATTGTATACCCCTTTTAATTGGTGAATCACACCAAATTAATTATAGTTTCACTTTAATGTGTAGGATTAACTATTAACCCCAACCTTTTCTCTCTTTATTTATCTACTTTTCACTTCTTATTTAATCATTCATACCCATCTCTCGTCATTTAGTATAATACCATAATACTCCAACCTTAGTCATAAACATGTATCTTTGTCTCACATCTCTTAACCACAATTATACTAATCTCTATACTCTTTAACAAATAGTTAATAGAAATTCTCTTGATATCAACATATAATAACAATTATGTAATAAATCTCACTCTAGTATTGAATACGTACAATTATAGGTAATTAATATCTCTAAGTACCAGGTTGAGGTACTCACATGTGGTCCAAGATACGAGACTATCTTCCAACGATGCCTTTAATCCGTATTTCAACCTATAATTATAGCCCAAGCATCAACACAAGCAAAAACTCCAAAATAGATTTTTGGCGGCCTAGACGCGTCGCGTCCAACACCTTGACGTGTCGCGTCGCATGAACAAATCCGGACGCATCGCGACCAATACCCTGACGCATCACGACGCATGAACAAGAAGAACACCCTCATTGATATCTGTAGAACTCAATCCGACCCAAAACCATATAACTTGATTCCCAAATGATTCTAACACTTACAGAGGTTGTTTTGGAAATTTTAAACACTTTTTAACATCAACTCACAATCAAAACATCAAAATCTTAGGATTTGATTAAGAACTCAACTAAAAGAGATATGAACTTGGTTAATTCTTGATTCCAAAAGATAGATGTTATTCTCCCTTCTCTAATCTTCAAACAAAACTCCAAGTTTATTCTTGAGGTTTAAAGGTATGTCTGTGTGTGTTAGAAGAAATAAGGAAAAAGAATCAAGAAGAAGAAGAATCAAGAAAGAAACGAAAGAAAAAGGGGTTGCCGACCTTGGGTCGGTGGTGATCTTTTAGCGGGTATCCCGCTCATTTATCTAACTTACAACTCATGCATACGCTATCTATAAATCCCAACGAGGATATAATCGAAATTATTATTTTAAATCATTTAATAATTTATAACATTTATCCATTTTTCTAAGCTTTTACTCCACACCTCATTTAAATAACTTTTATAAAAGTTGGGGTGTTACACTTGTCTACTTAAATTTTCCCCTGCTCCAACACACAGCAAAGGGTTAAGTCCAGAAATCCTACTCCATAATATTTATTAGTTTAGATAATTCAATTTATATTAAACAAATATATATTTAATTAAACTACAATTACAAGAAACTCTGTTTTTAATTTATCATCAACAATCTTGAATTATCTTCTAATATTAATATATGACTAATATGAATAAAATCTATTAGATAATCCTAGAAATTGATTTAGATAAAAAATATGTAATTATAGAATCTTAACCATTCATTTAGGAAAAAATTAAAATCGCATTTTGACTTTTGCTGGTCAAAGCTGGATTCGGTTTTGACTTTAATTTGAATCAACATTATTAGAAATGATTTCATATATGTTCTTTTAAACCTTAAAATATAGTATTTGTTCATCTTAATTTACACATATCATATTTACTCTTTATAACATTTTAAAATACCATATTTAACCAAATTCTTAGTTGTATCATTTCAAAATATTTTATAATCAATTTAAATTCTTTTTAATTGTAACCAATAATGACTTGACTTTACTACCTCAACAATAATGATTGATGACTTGCACAAGAATTACAATCACATGTCTTTTTATCATAATACCATATCTCTGCTGTCACATACCACTTGTCTATTAACACCGTTTGCTGCCATTTTCTAAAAAAATCAATTACACAGTTGGTCCTTTTAGAATAAGAGTAATTTCACTTTTAGTACTTTAAGCCAAAAGGTTGCAAGATTAGTCTTTTAAATGAGTTTTTTACACCTGATTAGTCATTGAATAAAACAGAAGTTATTTTATTAATAACATGAGTCCACCATCACCAACCAAAGTAGGATTAGGGTTTTGGATAGTGAAACCCAATCAAAACTTGAAACCCAATATAAAAATGTAAGCTAAAACAATGAAACCAAATCAAAACTCCAAATCTAAAAATTGGTGCAACGCAAGTTTGTTCTTTTTAAGAACTTGGAAGACTTGAACATCTATCATCAATGGCCGTCAATTAATCAGTTTTAAAACACATATCAAAACACGTTTGATAAATACCGTTACACTAGGGGATGCACAAGGTACAAGTCACGAAGCCTATTGACTTATGATTTCAAGCCTCCGTTCTGGAACATACCATGAAATCCTCATCCGTATTCTCGTAATCCCAAACCTGCAAATCCTAAACACCCCGATGTTGTTATTCATTCTTTTTACCGAACTCACAACAACCACTACAAGGGGTTGTTGCTTCGTTTGTTGATGCAATGAACGTGGAGTTAGGTCTGGTTCTGCTCGATTTGATGCTCTTAAGGTCAATCAAGGTTTGTTTGTTGCTCTCATTAGGTTTCCACGAGTTTTTTATGTTTAAACTGTAGAAAACCCCAATCGGGGTCAACCGCCGTCGGCTTCTATTCCATGGTGGTGATTATGGTGGTTCGAAGGTGGCCAAAGGGATGAGGTATCATGCCCATAAGGGAACCGAAACATCTAGGCCTCATGATGTTCATTTAGAAAACCCGAATTTTGTTAAACAAAATCAACCACCGCCGGTGTAGCCTGTGGTCGGTGGTCATGGGATCAAGGTGGGGAGGCTGTGAGTGTCCAAAACCCTAATCCTACTTTGGTTGGTGACGGTAGACTCATGTTTGTTAATAAAACATTGATTTAGAGGAAAGACATATCATTTACTCTTAAATTGTCCAAAATACACTCAAACTAACATTACTAATAAACGTTTGTTTCATTAAAGGACTAATTACATACAAAAAAACTCATTTAAAAGACTAATCTTACAACGTTTTAGTTTAAATGACTAAAAGTGAAATAACACATATTCTAAAAGGACAGACAATGTAATTGACTATTTTCTAAATTCTTATTCTTTTAACGTTTTATAATATTTTTTATGTTAAGCATCATAACCCTTATTTAATTTGGTAAAGTAAATTCCCCATCTCAATTGGACCATCCATCGGTTCTCTCTCTTCTTAAAGACTCACCATTTTACTTGTGCCGTTGAGTTGACACCAAAAATCCGGATTATTGTCCCAAAAACACAGTCTTCTTCAAATTGAAATTACTTTTCTTAGATCTTTTACTTTTTATTTGTTTATTTTTCTTGTTTCATATGGAAATGGCTTCAATTGCTTCCAGCCCTCGTACAGTAGAAGAGATCTTCAAAGATTACAGCGGTCGTCGTTCAGGAATTGTTCGTGCTTTAACTCATGGTACTTCAATTCTTAACCCTAACCCTAACCCTAGTTTTTACTTCCATTCTCTATTTCTGATTACTGACCCTCTTCTTCTCGTTTTTTTAACTCAGATGTTGACGAATTCTATGGAATTTGTGACCCAGGTACTTACCCATTTCAGTATTTTGGTTTTCTGGTTTATAATTTTTGTTATTAGGTCTGAAATTGATTCGGCACACGCGTACTTTCTGCTATAGGTTCGTTTATTTGTTTTTGCCCAAATGTGCATTTGTTATTTCATGCCTAGCACTTCATTAGGTTGAACAAGAGAGAACAGTAAATTCATGTGCTTGTTTATGCTCAAATTTGCATAAGTTATTTTGAGCCTATTACATTAGAACAGGATACAGAATCAAAAATTTTGAATCTAGTTTGATGGAGTTACCAAAGTCTTGCTAGAATCTTCACTTGACCCTTAAACAAACAATTCTCATTGTGGTGTGGTTTTTTTTTTATATTTTTTTCTTAATTAGTACTTTAGAAAATTGATGGTTAAATCTGGTTTCAGAAAAAGATAACTTATGTCTATATGGACATCCAAATGCAAGCTGGGAAGTCACTCTCCCAGCAGAGGAAGTTCCACCAGAGCTTCCTGAGCCAGCTCTTGGAATCAATTTTGCAAGAGATGGCATGAACAGAAAAGATTGGCTTTCGCTGGTTGCAGTCCACAGTGACTGTTGGTTGCTCTCTGTGGCATTTTATCTTGGTGCAAGACTAAATCGAAATGAAAGGTGCTTCTTTTATTTTAATGTTCACTATTGATGGCTTGATGCACATTGGTTCACTCTATTCATAACATTATCTCCTTTTTTACGTCTTTGTGCTTTGTTGGTTGGTTATAGATGCTGTCAGTTTTTGGTTGTTCCCTCATTATTCCCTCACATAAATCGTTAGCGTATAATCGCATCTTGTAAGAATTTGGGTTAACTGAAGGAGGATATACTTCCGTACTAATCTTTTGTTCATTACTCAGTGTCATTTTCTCCATGTCTTGAATGTTTTTTTATTTCTAAGATTATATGCAACTGTTAATACTTCTTTTAGAAGCCTAATGGTAATTGACGATGCTTGCTTTTGGTGGGATTAATTCACTTTTTGGGGGCTTTTTATGTGCTTAAAAATTGATTATTGCTACTGAGAGTCGCAATAATTGATTTTGAGTGTGTGACAAAACTGTAAACAATTGCCATAAGAAAAATGATTGTGGAGATGAATGTAATTTTATATAACTATCCCTTACTATAATTGAACGTTTATGTGATTCTGATTATTTACTTTGCAAGACTTTGAATACCTATCCTTAACTTTAATCAATCTATTACCTGGTTCTAGCTATTCAACTTGCAAGCCCAAACAGACCCTTAATGGTGTTCATAGATTTTCTTACCTATTTATACAATTAGAATTTAGGAACCGCCGAACTGGTAGGAGTATAAGATTGCAAGAAATGTTCATTTTGATTCTGTTAGAATTTGTACATTTACTAAATAATATGTGTAAAAAAATAGGCACAGAGTTAGTGTTGCGTATATTCTGAACATTTCATTTGCTTTATGTTCTATGGGCAACTATCCTCGATAAGTGATTCCGATATGGAAGACCTATTACAGTTGAAATGTTTGTTTTTGAACAAGTTGAAACAAAATTTCCAAGGTTACCTTCTTACAATAATGGCCATCTCTTTCCTTTTTATTAAAATTTACCATTTAAGCCATGAGTTTGAATATAACAAGTTCCTGTTGGAGTGTGAGATGTTAACGACCGTCTTTGCAATAATATGGTGAAAGACAATTGTTTGTGAGATTGTTTTGCTTATTGCTTCTCTACCAATCAAGTGTTTTGTCTGTCTGTGTGTTTATTTGATTGAAGATTTCTTTTTTTTTCTTTTTTCATTCGTTTTTCTGTAATATGTACTACAAGAGTTCTTTTATCCTAAGAAGGAAGTACTTCATACTAGTAATAAATTATCAAGAAAAGGAAGTTTTAAACGAACTAAAAAGTATGGTTCTTTTTCCTTTACAGGCCTGTAATTTCAAATTTGACTCACGTTCTCATACACCTTTTCTTTTTCCTTTTCTAATACAGGAAACGTCTCTTTAGCTTGATTAACGATCTGCCCACTGTGTTCGAAGTTGTAGCAAAACCTGTTAAAGACAAGCCTAGTGCAGATGGTGGAAGCAAATCAAGGGGCAGCGTTAAGGTAAGAAAAATTGGGTCAGGTTGGTTTGAACATTGATTAAAAGTTTGAACTTTGACTTTTCAAAAATAATTACTAATTAGTGTGTCAAATATGATAACATTAATGATATAATATCAATAACAATATAGTTTTATTATAATATTATTTATGACGTTGAATGCGTAAAAGATATACTATCTGCAACTTCCAACTTATTTGACCTTTCAAACCATTTGAAGTGTTTCTCATTAAACCTGTTTTCTTACAGAAAATAAAATATTATTTGACCAGCTTCACTGGCTAGAGATAAAACATAACCTGAATTGACCCATTCATAAGTAGATGTCTCAAACTTACTACTTGTTATCAGTACTAAAGAACATAGGAGCTTTAACGTGTTTCATTGACTTCCAACCAGACCGAACTGTAACTGAACCGAACTCAGGAACTACACAAACTTGGATTGAGAAGATATTGTTTCTGTCCATTTGATTATGGAATTTACATTGCATTGGTCAAGAATGGAAAATTATTTGTTCAAAGGTTTTTTTTTTGTTAATTATCATCTTTGATAAATTTTTACTTGAGTAGTATTTAAGTGTTTATATATGACCAAGAAGTATACAAGCTTCCTACGAAATGTTGTTAGAAACATAATTCTTATGTTTCCCATAGTCTTGCAGTAAAAAAATAGTTTAGAGGCTCTGTATTGAATTGAATCTGAATGTGAAGTTGTTTTATAAGGATTTTGAATGAATAATTTGAATTATGAAAATTACCGCTTTAACTTTAATAATAGTTTAGTACAGAATAAGATATGAACGTGTGGAAAAAGATGTATTAGGGTAAAATAGTGGGTGCTTAATGATTTAGGATGTGTTCTAAGGCTGGATGATTCTTCAACATTTTCCTGTTTCATTCAGCATAAGGGTTTATTTCACAGAATAGTAACAAAGTTTGAAAACTGTTCCATCAAGGTCACTCATGGAGTCATGGGTTATTTCACAATATGAAATAAAGGGGGGAGTGGCCTTGGTGGAATAGTTTTCATACTTGGTTACTATTCTATGATTTTTCCCCTTTAGCATAGACTTCATTCAAAGGCGAGAATCAAACATGATGAATGCCGAACGATTAAGCGTTCAATGTTGAATGGTTCTATTTAGCTGCAAGCAAACAGCCCTCTTGAAAAACTAAAATTTTAAAAAATAGGAATCGAGGAGGATGTATGCTTCCCATTAATGTTTATACATGGGGGGTTTTCTAATATTTGTTGTGGGTTGAAACGGGTTGAGAGTTGGATGTCTTATAACACACTCTTTTCAAATCCAATAACATTTTTTAAATAGTTAACGTGTTAAATATAATTAAAAAACTTGATTATTACAAATCTTCATTTTCTTTTTTTGCAGAGATCAAGTGATGGACAGATTAAAAGCACCCAAAAGGTAGCAGAAGAGAGTTACGAGGAGGATGAAGATGAACATGGGGACACACAATGTGGCAGCTGTGGTGGAAACTACAACGGGGACGAGTTTTGGATCGGATGTGACATTTGTGAGAGGTGGTATCATGGCAAGTGTGTGAAAATAACACCCGCTAAGGCTGAGAGCATTAAGCAGTACAAATGCCCCTACTGCATGAAACGAGCCAGCAGACCATAATACTACTCAAACTCAAAAACTGACCGCAAAACGACCAAGTTACTTCTAAAAAGAAAAATGTCATTGGTCTTCTTTATTGTTGTGAAAGATTAACTCAAAAATCATGCTGCTGCTATAGTAACTTGTACTTTACTTGAAGTAAAAGTTAGACATTTGTTACTTTTTTCTTTTCTTTTAGGACAAAGAAGCAAAGGTGTTGAATGACTAGTATTTTGTTCTCTCATTCTTGTTATCTACCTACATTTCCAATCTTACATTGCATTGCTTTAGGATGGTTTCGTGTTCGAGTAACAACTAACAAGTATTGTTTTGAGTTAGTTTGCTAACTCGAGGTTTGCATTGCTGGCCTCTTCTTGGAAGATATTATCTGCTTTGGCACCTCTTCACAGTTTTGTCCTCGATACAGGTGCATACGCTGCCTGAAATGCCTGGAGCTTGTATTTATAAACCCAACATCTCCTCTAATTGTTCGGTGACGTGGGACAAGGTATGTATCATACCCTCGGTGCGGATTTATGACGTGTAATGGAATTGAAACCAAAACTTGTTATGTAACTCTAGAGATAATATGGTAGGCAGTCGTGATGTTGAGCGATTCTCGGTTTAGTAGGTCTTGTGGTTGCATATGTTTGAAATGGCGATGGTCACTTTGTTCGGCTTATTGACAAGCATCGAGTCGATGATCTCATGTATTCCGAAGTCCTTACTTTTGTGGCTCAATGCTAAGGGAAAGAAGTCACTTCTATGGTTCAAACTACAAACAGTAGTAGTCTCTTTTAACAAAAAGGATCCAGGATTGTTCTATTTAACTATTCCCAACTTTTCAAAACTGAAGACAATTTATTTTAAAAATTATTTAAGAAATTATAGTGTTTGGTAAGCCATTTAATAAAATTTATTTCTTTACTTGTTGGTAATTATAATTGTTTCATATTTATTGACTTTGATATTGACCTGTAAGTTTCTTACATATAGTCCATGCTAAGAATTATTTTAGATCTTTAATAAATAGTCAAACATATTTATGAAAACAGTGAATCATGTCCAAGTTATGTCAAGATTCAAGAGATTATTTTTCTTTTGAACGGGAAATGCATACCCACTAAACCTACCCCTAAATCTACTTCATTGTTCATAACGGAACTTGAACCTACAACCTCTTGGGAGGGGCGCCTCTCTACAACATCAAATGTCGCTGGACTACAAGCCTTTTAGTAGATGCAAGAGATGTTGGGTGTATTTGGTATTGAGTTTTTACAAGTCCAAAACTTTGTGTTCTAAACAGAAGCTTTCTAGTATTATTTGCATAGCGTCAGGATGAAGAGAGAATACTTTTTTAGGGAAAAAAGATCTAGGTCCTTCAAATCTTGATCTAAGGTCTACAAAAATATAATGCATCTACTATATTGATCACTTTTTTGATAAATTTCTTGATTTTGTAACCGTATTTTGTGTACTCTGCGAGAAAGGTGTTCTTCCTGGAACCTTACCCACGTGTCTAAACTTCTATTTTGAAAAAAAAAACTTCAAAATAAGAAACTAGTTGAAGGATATTCGTTTTTGAAGCTTTTAATATGTAAAATTGCACAAATACCACTAATGAAATTCTTTGTTTAATAAAGTAGTTAAGTCATAACTTTGTCAAACCAATTAAAGTGCTTGTTATCAAAGCATAAAGTTTTCATCTTTATTAGATTAATTAATTAATTGTTTCTTAAATTCTTAGTTAAAACTCTAGGGAGGTGTTTGGTAGAGAGAAAAGAAATAGGGAGAATTGGTTTCTCTTGTTTGGGAGAAATGTTTATAGTTTTGAGAGGAGAAATGATTTCTCCACCCATTTCCATTTCTCCCCTTCCTTTGTATTTTCATTTCTCTTCAAATTGTGGAGAAATGGCAACCAATGTCTACTCATCATTGTCGATATCCGGTTGCGATGTGTTTCCAGCATTCTAATCATTATCGTGGACGTCCGGCAAGGCGGCCAACGTCGCAACCGCCGTCCGGCGACTTGAGCCACCATTTCTCTGTTTCATTTCTTTTATGATATCAAACAAAGAAATCAATTCTAATTCTCCACACATTTCTATTTCTCCCCATTTCCATTTCTTTCCTATTTCCATTTCCAATTTCTCTCAATTTCTTTTCTCTCTACCAAACACCCCCTAATATTCTCAAATTGGTAAATGGACTGCGTTTTTCTTAAATTATCGTCAATGGATTTGACACTAATAACGATCACGGGATTTATACAGAAAATGGCATGCTTTAAATATTTTAAGAAAAATCCAGTTTCCTTCTATTATATCCTTCTTTGTTTACACGCAACCTTCTATTATATTCTAGTTCTGCCTGTTTATTATCCTACTCATTAAATGATGATGTTTGAAATCCACTTACTCAACACACCCCTCACGTGTGGTATTCTTTTTTTTTCGCTCAACACGTGGATACGTATGAGTTATGTACGTGGAGTACGTGTGGCGTTTGACCAACCTCTGGTGAACCTTGCTCTAATATCATGTAAGTTTATGGAGTTTCAACTCAAAACCAATTGGTTATATGAGGAGTAGCTCATGACCCTTATTAAGCACATTATAAAATCACTTTCCGTCCAATATAAAAGTTACTTAGCAGTATTATCAAGATATAACAAACTGAACTAAATTCTTATTAAAAACACTCATTTTATATTGAAGAGTTAAAAAGCTTGTTTTGTAAAAGTTACTGCAAATCACTCCCGTCTATTTTTAGTAAACCAAGCCAAACACTCCGATTCAAATAATTAGAGTTAATTGGTCTAGTAAACCCATCTTCATCTCTCAAATGTAGTACTTATGGTGTAGAAAAAAAGAGAGAGAGAGAGAGAGTAGAAAGGTGGGGTTTGGGAGGCATCTCCACGGGCGTATATGATTGATAAAGGATTGCCTTTTTACTGACAAACCCAGAATTTGGTACTCTTCCTTTCCGCCCATATCAACTTTGGGAATCTCAACTTTATGTTCTTCATCAAACTCATTTATACCTTATTATTATTATTTATTTAGTTTAACCACAAACAAATTATAAATAAAACCAACTCAAGTTTAATTAACCTCCTTTTTAACTTTTACTCATTAATTTGCTATTTAAAGATACATGATTTTAATCATATGCGCCACTGTCACTAATGATATTTGGTGTTGTCTTTGAAACCCAAGTTTGAAAAATATCGCATATGCACGCAGGGGTGTTTCGTAAAATTTTAAGACCATGTGCGAATAAGAAAAGTTTGACCATTTTATACACACACATTTAAAAAATTTAGTGAAATTATGATATATCATTAACTAAAACAAAAAAAACTGTAGTATAAATATTTTATATTACATAATTATATGAATCGTGAAGTTCTCTTAGCATCATTGGAAGAAACGTTTTAAATCAACTTTTCATAACCAATATCCTATAAAATGCCATTATTAATAACTATCGTTTTCAATTCATTAAGTTTTTCTTGTGACATTTTAATCACTAAGTAAGAATTCAACAACTTATGTTTTGATTAACTTGTTTATTCACATATTAACATTATTGGAATAGTCAACAAACTATATACACAATAATTGCATTATGAAAGTAATCGACTTGTTTAAGATAGTTTAACTCATCATTAGGTTTGAAAATTTAATGTGGTAAAAACGTGTCAAACAACTTCAACTCTACCTAAAGTTCATTTACATCAAGATCTAATCGTCTACATACTTAAGTGCAACTTTAATACAACTACAAAATAACTTAAGATCTTTATCATCAAATCCTAATATATATTTTTGGGGCTTATAGAATAATTATTTCAAGTATAAGTTTTCTAGTATTTCTATTTCATTAAGTGATTTTTAAAAAATTATAACATTATATATATATATATATAATATATATGTAAATAAAATTTTGAGCCCTTTTTAAAACGTGGCCTCTATGAGGTCGCATTTCCTGCACATCCTTAAATACACCCCTGTATGCACGTCTTAAATACTACTTAAACGTAAGATACGAAAATCTAAATAATTCATACGTACGATTGCTCCAAAAGGGCGAGATTAGGTTATTAATGCGGGTTTCTAGTCC
This sequence comes from Drosophyllum lusitanicum, assembly GCA_032274825.1. NCBI lineage: Eukaryota > Viridiplantae > Streptophyta > Magnoliopsida > Caryophyllales > Drosophyllaceae > Drosophyllum > Drosophyllum lusitanicum. Next base: position 1,041 of record JAUEJL010063153.1, on the reverse strand, counting down.
AGACTCGACGCTCATGGTTGGTTGGTGAAAAAGACAAATTGAGAAAGTGATAAAGCAAGAGATAGGAATCTCTTGATTGATATTGACATTGCATGGCTACAAATTTACAAGGAAAACAACAATGATTAACAATGGACTAAACATATCTTGCATTATAATTCATCTTTTCTTTTAAATATAATAAATTATTTCAAACATCTATTATTAATAAGCACTTAAGAAATATCCAATTAATAGAGTTAAAATGTCATTAGTTCTATATATTGATGTATTTTTATTAATTTTTAAAAAAATATTAATTGATACGATTCAAATAAAAAATTTAGAGTTATTTACATAAATGGTTTTGTGGTTGTTAATAAATTTTACTTTTGGTCATTTTACTTTAAAAATTACATAAATGGTCATTATAGTCGTCACTTTGTTTTACATTTAGACCTTTATGCTAACAAACATCAGACATTATCTGTTAAAAACCCCCTTGTACATGCATCGCACATGATGGTATTTTGGTCTTTTTTTACACTATCCTTATTACCAAACACTATTTCTTTAATGAAAAATCTTTCCCTTCAAAACAAACACTCTCCACCCAACTCTCTCTTCCTCTCATCATAACCACCGCCGCCGGTAGACCTTAAGACCACCACTATCGGCAGACATGTAAGACCACCACTGCCGGCACCCTTGTTGAACCACCGTCGCTGTCTTGTCAGATCTGAACCACCGTCGCCCCCATCTTGTTGGATCTAAACCAGAACACATCTAGATAACAAAAACACTGGATTTGAACCACAAACATAGTTGCCACATCGTCAAAACTGAACCCCAATACATCTTAACCGCCATAGCCGCCAACTCGTCGGATCTGAACCACAACACTTTTGAACTACGGCCGCCATTTAGCCCGTTGAAACAACTTCACCATCAAATTTTGTGAAAACCCATTTTCTACACTTTTTTATAACACCCCACCGCCCCGCGGTGCGTCGACGCATCGACCACCCGGCAGCCGACATGGCGATGTCAGGTCTGCAGCCC
>JAUEJL010063142.1:0-17977 GCA_032274825.1 Drosophyllum lusitanicum | reverse complement strand
AGCACGTACTCAGATGTCTAATATTACTGAGCTTTTGGATTGCCTGAAAACACAGCAATAACCAAATCAGTCTCAATCTTATAAATATATCTGATCTCATATATTTATAATTCATCCATCAAACAAATAACAAACAATAAACAATTGCAACTCAAAACACAAAATGTCGGATTCCAAGAATCCGCAACTCTGAGTGTCGGATTTGCTACTATCGGATTTGAGAATCCGCCAAACTTATGTACCTGATTTTACTTCACTCGGAATTCAACCTCCCGGATTTGACTCTCGGATTTCACATGTATAGGTTTAGAGTATCGGATTCTAACTTATTATTTCCAAGCATAGGATTTCATGATTGTCGGATTCTAAAGTGTCGGATTCTATAAATCCGGATTTCAAAGGTATCGGATTTGGGTTCTTGTATCGGATTCTAGTATTGAGTGTCGGTTTATAGACTTCCGGATTAAGGACTATCGGATTTAAGCTTTGGTTTTACAAGTGTCGGTTTTCAATACTATCGGTTTTCCTACAATCGGAATTTCACTTGCTTCCCCACAACTAAAACCGACAGTTCATAATCAAATCCGCCATCTTCAAATCATCAACCATAACTTTCAAAACCTCATCAAAATCCCAAAAACCCAGAATTCATAGATTCTTTCAAACATACCAGAAACATTTTTAAACACAATTAAACACCTAATCATGCATCAAAACATCATTTAAACATATAATTCACAAGAACACACAAACCCATAAAATCATGCTTCAAAAACCGATCATAGTGATTCTTTATAAAACTTGTTATTCAATCGGAAATCATTCAAGGTTATCATGTAATCATATCAAAGGATAAATCTAACCTTGAATCTTGAATTAAAATCACACAAAATGGAAATCCGATTATTCTTCTCTCTTCTTGTTCCTCGGTTTCTTTGACAGAGTAAACACTTCACACACACTACACCTTTTCTTTGATTTGAGATAATGAGCAAGTATTCCCACATGCTACCAAATACATACACGTACTCATATTTGTTTAAACTTCCAAAGCATGAGGTGTATTCTCTTGCATACGTATACATTAGTATACATACATACATACATGCGGTATTTAATATACATGCATAAATACTTTAATTAATTAATTAAACAATTAACCACATAATCACATATAAACCAGATAAACACGTACCACAAACCCGCTATTCTCCTAGCCCAGGTTTGAGGGTGTTACAAAAAGACCAATCGCCAACCACCCCAGTCAAGAAGAGACGGATCGCAAAGTGGCTAGCCTGAGAAATGAGGAGATCGAGAAGTACTACACTCACAGTGGGAGGGATCGCCAACTATTTGGCAATCGCCATCACCCACTTGGTGATCGAAGAACAGTCGACAGATACGGTTCACAATTTCAATTTCAAATCTCAACCAAAAATCATGATTCTTGAACCATTAATCTAAGAATACATTAGGAATCAAATCATAAACACCAATTTCATATTTAAATCGGGAATAAACCATCAATTTGGGGGTTCTCGATTTCGACCGTCGCCCCCACATAAACCTACTGTTCGATCTATTTTGCCCTCACAAACACCATGAAACTAATAATTAAACATATACAATGGTGTAAAAGACTTACTTGTACATAATTGTAGCAAACCAAGGTCGATTTCATGATTCTTCTTCATTCCTTCTATGGCCGAACGAGAGCACACACACAGATTTGAAACTACCACCTTGATAGTAGCATAATGGGGATTAGCCCTAATAATCCCCCTTTTAATCCCATTAGCTTTCATTTAGACAACATTAGTTCATAAACCATTCATCTTTCCATTTGTGGTCCTTAAAGTTCCCATTTACTTAAAGATACATCAATTAACTAATAATAGCACAAAAGTACACCATTAATACAACCGACATTTCGCGTGAAAATTACAACAATTCTTATTAATATTTATTATCGAAAATTCCAGTCGTTACAGGTTCATGTTTTCCTTGTGGTTCACAATTTGTGATTAGCAGAGATATAATTGTTAGTGTCTGCCCACTATCACATGCACATGTATGTCACTGCCGATGAGGCACATGCATATTGGGGTCACACGCCAAGGATTGATCCCGACATCATGCTTGAAAGGAGAGGAGCAAACTAATGCTTTTTGCTATGAAAAGGTGCATCATGACCATGAAGGATTTTGATTCATGGGCTATGAAGGACAAGTGCCTCATGGGTTATGAAGGCTGAGGGCTTCACAACCATGAAGCTTCCTTCACGAGCCGTGAAGTCCTAGTTCTTCACAGCCAGTGAGAGGTCGTGGAGGGCCGTGAAGAGAAGCTAAAAAGTTGTTTTGCTTTTAATTAGACCATTTGATGGTCCAATGGGAATGCATGCTCTATGGCCGACCCGGATACATCCAGGGGCAGTGTTTGAGACTGGATGAGAGGAATTTTGCATAGAATTACCTTCTCCTTCTTCTCTCCCAACCATATAGACTTAAACACATAGTACTTGCACACACTTGGAGTGGTTGATTATCGAAGTGTTCTTGAGTGCTTGTGGTAGTACATGGGAGGAATATTAGCTACTGTTCCAAAGGTGGGTTCAAGCTCATGAAGCTCATTGATGGCAAACTAGTTAGGGATCATACTAACTTGGTGTGGACTATCACAATAGAGGAGACCTTGTTTGGTTGATTTTGTCATCTCCCTTGATGCATGATTCTAGCCATCATAGTATGGTATAACTCTCTTCTCTTCTTTTGTTTAGTTGCTATATTGCATGTGAGGTATTGGTCCCTTCGATGGGTTTTTATGGCACAAATTCTTTATGTATATGTTTATTTATATTGTTTTGCTTTTATTGTGGTACCCCTAAACCCAACAAGAATACATTTTATGATTCATATTCTTAATTCGGTTTGCAATTGGTAGTTTAGTTCAAGGTTTACGATTCTACTTGCGATTCGACTTACGATTTTGATTTACGATTCACTTACGATTCTGATTTGTGATTCAGGGAGTCCCTTAAGGGACTCAACCTACTAACCTTACTTTATGATCCATACACTTAACATCTCTTTATGATCCTAATCTCTTAATGCATGTTTATGATTCAAGTCCCATGCGAGCTTTACGATCGCAATTCAAACACACATTAAGTTCTCGATTGTGGTTTACGATTTAGAGGAATCCCTTAAGGGACTCAACCCTTCTACTTTACGATTCTATCACCCGTACATGGTCTACGATTCAACAATCATCAATAACATTTAGGGTTCAACTAACACAATCGATGCCAAGAAATCCAATCTCACTCCAAACTTGACCAAATTACAAAATTCTAATTTTAATGTGTTCTAATCATCAATTAAGTAAATCATACCAGTTTAATTGTATTTTTATCAAGTGTGATGTATTCTATGATCATATTTATTCTCGGTTGTGAACACATACCCAACCAAAGCAAAACTTTATCAAATATTTGTGAAATGAGACCATTCTTGTTGCAATAGATTCCTAGAAGCATTTAAGCAAATTTCTACCAATTAATCACATTATTATTAGGTCTAATAGGGTATAAGGTCCATATGGGTTCTCGGTTTCTCATTGCTCTCAAACTCAGCTAAACCCACTCGAAACCCCATCGAATCTTAACCAATTGGTGTAAAAACAGTATCCAAATCATTGTAGTGATGCAAGGAACCTTGATAGCTTTTCCAAAGATTTCCGAAGGTTTGATGGTATAAAGATCTTGTTTCTCCTTGGTTTCCTTCTCAACAACACACACGAAACACACAGTGGCTAGAAACGGCTATAATAAAAGCACATGAGGCTTTGTGCCCTAATCTGAGTATTTATACCCTCTTAAGATAATCCCAATGTCCAAACACCCCTTATGTAATCGTAAATGACTATTAAATATCAAACATAAGAATTGAAGAAATCCTCTACTTATTAATGAAAATACAAATGATATTTAAAAACAGTTATTACAGACAAATCATACATATATATCACCCTTTCACTATTGCAATTCTTTGAACCGTCATCAATGTATTTTTCACATCTAGAAGACATATAATAGAAAATAATATTAAAACTATTATAGCAAAAGTAACTTAAAATTGTATATTTGTAATTTGCTAAAAGGGGAAGGTTTATTTGACGGTTTATGAAATTATTATAATTTATAATTGCTAAAAAACTTAGTTTAAAAAATGTATAAATTTGTCATATCCAGCTTATTATTTAACATCTTCCTAAAAAATATATTAAATCGTTATTTTTCCCTGTAAGAGCTCAAAGAGTGCATTGTTTTAGCTCGTCATAGAGCCTCGTCTTCCTTGTGATGCTACTCAGCGTCACGCATTATAGACGGACTTGTGGTTTGTGATCACTGTAATAACGATCACAATATTTTTTTCTTCCTTGTTTGAGAGTTTTTTTTTTTAATTTAGTGGTGCCCATTGATGACAATATAGTTATCACTTTATATTGTTAGTGATGAGTTGATTATGTTAACGTGAAAACATTAACCATAGTAGAGTCACTAGCCTAGTGTTGACCTTATTTTCAGATCTTAATGGTCATTTATTTATAAAATAAATTGAAATCGTGACAACATTAACCATGGTAGAGTCACAAGATCGTGTTCCGTACCTTGAACATTTTGTACCGCATCCCATTTACTTTTAACCATCCAACGACACCGTTTCATCATTGTTCCTACTTCTAACTCTTCAAGCCCCGACGCTCTCCTTCTCTTTCCTCCGGGGAAGCACCGGCTGCTTCTGCCGCGGTGTCGTCCACCGCACCTGCCACCACCACGCTCCTCACTCCTCCAAGCCACTAACATTTAAAAGCTCGTTAATTTGCTCTTTATAGCACAATTTATACAACTTGCCATCTTTGTGAGAAATTGTTCATGAAAGTTTCTCTCTATGGAATTCGGGGTATCAGACAGCAGCGGTAAGCCATTGTCTTTCAAGATCATACCTTTGTATTACACGCACACACATACTTACGCCTAATTCTGGTATTATACCCGTAGCGAAAAAAACCCTTTTCGCATTTTCGTGTCTTTAATTGACGAACTAATACGGGTTTATGATGAATTTGTTGCTTATTTTGTGTTTTTTGTTGTTCAATGTTGACACTTTAGATGCTGATTCTTGATTTGAAGTTAGATAAGATTATGTAGTTTTAAGATTCTTGATTTTGACTTTCTAGGGTTTAGGCTTTGATCTGACATTGGGTTCGGATTTGTGAGCTTATGTGCACAGTTTAGGTAGATGTGATTCTGGATATACTAAAAGCACATGGAATAATTAAGATCCCTAGTACATTTGTGGTATGTTTATCTCTAGAATGATCAACTCTATTACTAAACACTTTCATACTGATAGTTTTTGCTTTTGTTAGCTTGTAAAATATAAAGAAACGTCAAGAATAGTTAACACATTCTCATGAAAACGAACATCCAAATATTATTCCATCACAATTTTTTTTACAAATATATGGTTACATTACTCCTCAGTTCTCGCAATGAAGGAAACTACTTCCTAAGGGAGTTAAATAAATATACGTATGATCGAAAGAACAGCAAAAGTAACTGTATGTCTATATTATTAAATATATATTTGATGACTTACCTTATTTTTGATAGACAGATAGCATTTATGATTCAAGCCAGCAAATGATAAAAGATGTATAGGATCAGGATACAAGGAATTGTCATTGGCCCCTTAGGCATATATGATAAGATTATTCTATCTTTCGGTTATGAAAAACTAGAAAGATTTAAACTCCTTTGCTCATGAATTCAACAACTATCTCTTTGTCTATTTGTTTGTTTTCTTCATGGACACCTATACAGAGGTATAGCCCAAATTTTCGAGAAATTTTTACTGGATGCTGTTCAAAACAAAAATATCTAGTTAATCTCGTTTTACAAATGATAGTGTGTTAAAATCCATTTTTATTATTAATTTTTTCAATTCTTTGCTTAATAACTGCAGGAACAGACGACGATCTTCCTCCTCCACATCAGAATAAATTTCGAAGCGGGGGCTCGGGAACTGGGAACGGAAGAAGTATGGCTGTTGGGAGTGGTTCATTCCCACGAAATCAGAATGATATGGAGACACAAATTCACCTAATAGAACAAGAAGCCTATAGCTCGGTCTTGCGAGCATTTAAAGCTCAGTCTGATGCCATCACATGGGTATGTCTTGTAGCAACTTCTCATTGCGCTTATTGTTGGTCAATAGTGGTTCGATGTGCATTTTCAAGGTTATTAGCGTCTTGAAGAATCAGGAATCGGATATTCAAAATCAAACAGTGCTTAAATTTAGTGATGATTATGTAGTTGTACTTGTACGTCTATCTCGTATTTCATAATCACTTTTCTTCAAGTCCTTGCATGCTTCTTCAAATCTGATTATTTTGACCTTGAATAATTATAATCACTTTCTGATTGCAATAACTCGATTCAAAGGACACCCCGACACCTTCTTAGAGACAATGGTGTATGTAGGTGGTGATGGTATTGTTGAATTAGGATAGTTGCTTAAAAAGGTATTAACTTTGGTGGCCTTTGGCCCAATTTCTATATTAGGAAACCAACCTTTTTGGCTAGAAAAACCATCAAAGTTTCAAAAGATTTGACCCTACGTAACCTACTTTCAAAAATTTAGGTTTAAGGTAATACCTGGTTAACCAGTCAAAAATAATGATGTGGTTGCTTATATGTCTGTAATAACTTTTAACCATGTTGACTTTCTTTCTAAAGTGACACCTGAAAATCAGCTATCATAGGTGATTACCTTATATCAAAACTTTAATGGTTCTTTTTGGCCTAAAATGAATTGATTACCCAAATGGAAATCGAATCAAAGGTGGTACCTTTTTTATGCAACCAGCCCTTGTAAATTTCTTCAACTCTTAGGTTGTGTTTTTATATTGAGATATGAGTGTACGAGTTCATTCTCTTTCATTTCAATAATAGAGTATTAATTAGTGTTCCCTTTTCGAACTCTTTCTTTATGTATTTTCTAAATTATATTAACCAACAAAAAGGCGTTTTTTTCTCATAATTGTCACAGGAGATGGAAAGTTTGATAACAGATCTTAGGAAGGAGCTTAGAGTCTCTGATGAAGAACACAGAAAGCTTTTAGCTAGAGTCAATAATGATGATATCATCAAGAGGATAAGGTATGATCAATAAAGCGTCAATAGTTTCGTGTGATTCTTTCATTGGCAATTGTTTTATCATGGTCAAACAGGGAATGGAGGAAGTCAAACGGTCTTCAACTTCGCATGCTGAACGAACCGAACGAACACGAACGGGGGCTTGTTCGTGTTCGTTCGTTTAACTTTAACCTAACAAATAAACAAACACGAACGGATAAAGAACGAATTTTCGTGTTCATGTTCGTTCGTTTAACTTTAGCCAAACATAAACGAATACAAACGAACGAACACATATACAAAAATATAATACAAACCCAAATTATTAGATATAAACAAACATTAACTAAGTATATATGTGTGTGTGTGAGAGAGAGAGAGAGTGTGTATGTATATGTATTTATATATCTATATATATATATCTATATCTATGTACACACAGGCACACACATACACACACATACATATATAGATATACATACATGTAAACGAACGTTCACGAACATAAATGAACGAATGAGGCCTTTGTTCATGTTCGTTCATTTAACTAAACGAACAAAGATTTTTGTTCGTGTTCGTTTATTTATTAAATAAACGAACTTCTCGCCGAACGGTTCGTTTACAACCCTAGATGATATCATCAAGAGGATAAGGTATGATCAATAAAGCATCAATAGTTTCGTGTGATTCTTTCATTGGCAATTGTTTTATCATGGTCAAACAGGGAATGGAGGAAGTCAAACGGGCTTCAACCTGGCATGCTGATTAGTCCAACTGTTTCTGCATCACATAAGAAACAGAAAACATCCCAGTCTGGGCCTTCATCATCATTGGGCCCACCACCACCCACGCACCCACAGCCATCTTCATCGGCCTTGAACCGTGGCTCTGGTTCAGAGTTCAGGGGAAAGAAGCCACAATCTGTAAGATGAATTTCTTGTTCTCTTCTTTTTTCCCTGGAGGTGGCGGTGATGTCCCATTTGCTTATTATTGGGTTGACTAAAGTTGTGCCCATCTTAAACGGGTCTAGTCCAGGAAAAAAAACTAGAAAGGGAACGGGTCAAATTGGTAAAAAAGTCACTTAAAGAGTTAAGGGATACTATTAACACATACTACCTCCTTGCGTGGTTTTTATTCAAAGAATTTAGATTATTGCTTTAACAGTATCTCGACCCGGTATATTTCAAACCGTACCAACAATGACCCTTACGCCCTTACCTAACTCTATCCACCTGATTTGCCTTACTACCTCTAGTGTTCCTCTAGTATATTGTGGAATTAAGTGCCTGCATTTTTTTAATGAAGTCTTTGCAGTTTGCTTCAGCAAGTTTCAATGGAAGGGAACAAGTTTCTAAGCAGGGTTTTGGTGAAGACAACAGCTCTGATCCTCTGATTGGGAGGAAGGTTTGGACAAGATGGCCTGAAGATAATAACTTCTATGAGGCTGTTATAACAGACTTCAATCCTGTTGAGGTATGTTGATTTAGAAGTGGCGGAGTGAGTAAAGAGGGTTAGTGTAGAGAAACAAGCCATTTTAGTAATAGTTGAAACAGGTTGGAGACCCAAAAATGTCTGGTCCAAATTTTTTTATCTAAGTATTTAATCAATCAAACGTTATTTCAAAAGTTTTGTTATTTCGGCATCAATATAACTTTCTTATAAAAGGATTTGGAGGTTTTATATGCATTAATATTACATTTTGGTTTACTTTTAACCTGTTTGGTTTTTTAGCCAGTTTTATTTTATTTTACGTGTTTAAACCTGTTAAAAGATGAAACATTAAAAGGATGGATCGAAATTGCCAATAACCGTTGATGGGAATTTGGATTTCAAATATTCACAGGGTCGCCATGCTCTAGTCTATGATGGTAATACACCAAATGAAGCTTGGGAATGGGTAAATCTTCGAGAGGTTAGTATTAATATTTATGTCGATCAAAATGACCAACCTTTTTGTTGACCTTCTGCTTTAGAATTTGTTTTATAGTTTTATACAGTACAACGAAAGCAGCATGATTGGATATGACTTTTCATGTGGTTAAAACGTATGATGTTCAATCATTTGTCAAATATTTAAAACACTGTTTAACAATGACAAGCAAATGATAATTTTATTTATAATGCTGATGAGGTTTGACATTGGATCTTTTCAAAGCAAAATATTCTGGTTTCCATATCCTGAAAGAATAAATGTTTTTTAGTCTTTAAAACCTTTCTCAATTCCTTTTTTAATTATAGATATCTCCAAATGATATTCGTTGGAAATGGGAGGATGTCGGGATTTCTCATAGAGGTGGCCGAAGTGGAGTTGGCCGTGGGACTAAAAATCCAACTAGTCGTGGTGGTGGGACCATTGCTGGTTCTGGAAGAGGTAGAGTGGTTGCAAAGGGTCAACCCAAGAAAGAAGTACCTTCATCACTAAATGGAATTGCAAAGAAACCTTTGAACAGTATTGAAATACTCCACACTGACACGCTTGTTAAGGAGGTCAGTGCCCCCATCCATAAAACAAAAACATAACTAAAAGGATTAAATAAAAGATCTTGTCTTCCTTGAAGTGGGATTTTTATCTCATTTACTTATGAAATCCTCGATTTAGGTAATGTTTTATATGTAACAGGTAAACCGGATCTTTAAAAAAAAGGGATTGTAAAAAAACGAGTGAAATGGGTCAAAGCTGATGAATGTGTTATTAATGAATTAGACCTCATAGATCGTTTTTCTAAAGTCATATTAGTTTCTCCAAAAAAAAAAAAGTAGTTCAAGAACAAAAATTATTTCAGGTCAACCCAACGAATTACCCAACCCTTTCCACGCATCTTATATTGGAAGCAATGAATTTCCTGCTTTTGTTGAACAGATAGACAAAGTGTTCAGTTCAAGCAACGCGGATCCAATGGACCTTGAGAAGGCCAGAAAAGTGCTTAAAGTAAGAACTCAGCTTTTTAGCACCCGTCACGTTTCTTGGACTAATTTTACTTTTTGACAATCTTTTGTTGTAATTTAGGAACATGAACAAGCTCTTGTGGATGCCATTGCAAAGCTTGAAGGTGCCTCAGATGGTGAAAGTGGTAATAACTGACTAATAACACATAGTTAAACGCACAAGTATTTGTATATTTTAGTTTCCATCAAAGATTTTTGGTTCAAATATGTAAATAATCAGCCACTGTTGGCTAGACATCAGTAGTAATTGTTGGATGGACCCTTTTTTGACCCCTTTTCTTCTTGGCTTCCCTTTTTGTCGTTTAGATCTCCTTTCTTGTACAGTTTCAACACTAAAATTATGAGAAATCAAACTGAATTGTTGAAAAAGTCTTGTTGGATTCAGATCTCATGCTAATTTACTTCACATTTTTTTGTTGTTTTTCATGTTCTGATCTGAAGATCATGAATTATCAAGAAAACATGGAGCAGGCGAAGGTTCTGATGGCAATAAGATGGCTGTAGAGGATCAGACAAATGGGGGTCAAGACATGCAGTAACTGTATATGCTTGGCTACCCTTTTTTCACTCGTGTTATGTACAATATTCTAACATTTTGTGACTTAACTATTTTCATATTGTAATCTAATGTATCTTATGATTTTAACATTTTAAAAGATATTATTATTCAATCTTTTCTGTAATTTGTTACTCTGTAACTATACATTGCTTGTTCTTCGTTTTGTTATAAAGTATAACTAGTTTACAGTCGACTCATCGGTTGACCTGCGGTGAGAAATACACTTATTCAGGCACCATGGTTTCTTTCTGATCTTGTAATACCAAGAACTGAGGAGATTACCTGCACACACGTAAGTAGATGAAACCCATAATCAGAATTATAGATGTAATATATAGTTTCAGAGTATGATTCTAAATTTTAAGCCCTGTTGATGATTCCTATATGATTTTATAAAATATTGTTATTTGATGAATAAGAACCAAAAAACAACCTAACTCTTAGATGTACAAAAGAACCACTAAAAAAGACTGCCTAAAGTAACTAAATCAAGTAATCAACCAGAATTGTTTCAATTACAAGATCCATCTCTTTATCTTATATATAGATCTGAGAAGCTGTAGGCTAGTATTCTATATATAAATCTAAAAGAAACAATCATGGAAATAAACAAATTTTAAAAACCATTTTGATTAAAATCTCAACAAAGTAGTCAAACTTAGATAATCTTGAAAACCATTCAAATATTCTTAATGTATTTTTCACATACTTCTAGATAGCAATCTATGAAGATCATATAAACTTAAAATCCTTCAAAAAGATGGAAACTAAATCAATTGGTTAAAGAAATAAAGGAAAGACAGTACCTGAAGGAAAAACCCACCAAAAAGATTCTAATTTCTGGAATGTCCAATTACAGAAAGCAATCACATCTTTAAATCCTTGAAACCCTAACCCTAAGGGTGGGTTTACCAACCTCTTTCTGGTCAAAGGTCGAAGCTTTGTTACCTTAAATTGACAAGAACCCAATACTGAAAAAGGAGTGAATCATCAGAGCCACAAGTTTCTTGTTTTTGATCTCATCAATCATCATCATCTTGTTTTGCAGGCAGGTAGATTTTGTTTATAGCTTCACTGAATCACTAGTTTCAATTATACACAACTTTTATCTTACAATTGGCAGACGTGTGTGTGAAGAGAGAGAGAGAGAGAGAGAGAGAGAGAGAGAGAGAGAGAGGTTTGGGTGATGAGTAGACCTAATTGTAATGTAAGATAATGGGTGTGATAGTTTTGTGGAGGCTAGTGGGCTTTTTTCTTTTATGTATATATATTATATAAGTTAACTGGCCTAAATAGAAATTGGCTTGTCAATTGTGTATGTACGCCAATACATTGCGTCATAGCAAGAATCTGGTAAATCCTAGGAAAAATATATAAACTGATAGAATGTATATTTTATTAAAATTTCGAAAACAGCGTAATAATGATAAATAAGTAAAATTTATCAACTTCTGACTGGAAACTAAGAAAAGATGTTGGATTTTTAAAAGGCGGTATATATTCGATAGGGTTAGAATTATCTTACTCAACTAGATACATGACCCGTGTACTATACGGGCGAATACAAAAAACGGATGTGAAAAGTATAAATAACTGATGCAAAATAGTAAGTAACGTAATTAAAATACATTATTTATATTAGAGAGGAAAATCATATAATATACGTGAGATGAGAGAAATTTGTTGCAAAATAGTAACAAAATAAATCATGAATAGTATTTATAGTACAAATTAAATCAAATTTTTTGTAGCACTTCTATATATATATATATATATATATCACATTCATCGTTTTTCAAGTGGGTATATCATCATCGTCAAGTATAAGCACTTTTAATCTCTCTTTATCGGTGACACGAGATATAACAACATATAACTGGCCATGAGAAAAAATCGGTCTTCTAAGGAATAGCCCAACTTCAGACAAGGACTGTCCTTGGCTTTCATTAATGGTTATTGCGAAACAAAGTAAAAGTGGAAACTGCCGCCTTTGACACTTGAGAGGAATTCGTGTGTTTGAAGGAATTATTTTCATTCTAGGAATGTAGGTTATATAACCAACGTTCTTCCCAGAAATAACTTTAACTTCAATAACGTGATCACCAAGTCTAATAACCTGTAACCTTGTGTCATTATATAAACCATTTGTTTGGTCGATATTTCTCAGCAACATAACGGGTACTCCTTTTTTCAATGTTAGTTTATGATTTGGACAACCGGATACTTTGAATGAGTTAAGAATCTCAAGTGAGTACAATGATTCGTCTAAGGTGTCTGTTAACTCATTTGAACATACAATATCATAATTGTAGTATGTTTTTTGCTCCCCCTGTACTTTGGATAACATGTAATCATTTATATAGTCAACTACTTCGTTTGTTGGAACCAATATTGCCCTGTCTTGGAAATAAGTTAGATCATGCATATATTCATTAATGTTTAGATATATAGCTGAAGTAATCGAATAAACATGATCACCATTTGACTTAATCAACAGATCAAGAGGGAATTCAATCTCGACATCTCCATCGTTACGTCCACCAATAGTGCCTTCTCCGATATCCAAGATCAAGCGTGAAAATTCTTTTGTTTCATCAATATCTTCTTCTGAGATACCGGATTTTAATCTCATACCGACAATTAATCTAAGGACTGAACAATGCTTCCATAAATAAAATGAGTTTATAGCAGCGTTAACAATATTAGCCCTATGTCCTTTCAGAATAACAGGAAGGATTTGTTTGAAATCACCTCCAAAGACTACTACCTTTCCGCCAAAAGGTTTTTGCTTTTGTTGCTTATTAACCTTATCTTTTAATGTTCTATCATATGCTTCAAAGTAGTGCTTGTGCATAACTACTCGATCCAAACTTAAGGAAGCAAGTTATATTGGTTTTGTAGAAGTTCATTAAAAAAACATTAGCAAGATAAAAGAAGTTTACATTAAAAAAAACTATTATCAGCACAGGCTAAACCAAAGAAGGCTCGAGTGTAAGATATGCTTAGAAAGAAAATAAGAAATATATGAAAACATCATACTTGATTCAAGGTAAAAGGTTTAATTACTAACCAAAATTTACCTGTTAGAATTTTAAATCTTAGCAACTACACTTGCACTTGTCTTCTTTATAGCTTCATAGGTAAATTTCAACTTCCAAACTGTACATGTAAAATCTTGAAGCATGGATTTCAACCCCCTCAAACAATGCCAAATCCCTCCTTGGAATTCTTCAAAAACAATTCTAGAAGACCGAATGATAATAAGATTGAACTGCAGCAAGAAACTCATTCATTGACCCAATTCAATTTTTAGTTCATAGAGCTAAACATCAAGAACAACACCCTTTGCAACATTTATGATAGTCATTGACAGACTCAGAAAGAATTTGACAGCCTCAAAAACAAATACAAATCAGATGACGAACTCTTTCTAAAAGTGAATGACTCGCATAAAATAAAATTGAATAAGCGGCTATAACTACTCCATATACATATCACATAAGAAGGTATTGTTTTTATTCGTCAACTTAGAAGTACTTTATTGGAAGGTAATGATTTGAGATATATGATATTCTGCAGGATGTCTACCATCTATGTAAACTTATGAGACTAAGAAAACACATATTATTAATATCTCAGTAAAGTACACCACATAACACTTTCTTCAAGGATTCATCAAAACAACAAATTTGTATTTCATCAAAGCATATATCAACTCTTAGAACTTGGTAAACTAATAATATGATTCATTGTGTAAAACGTTACCCATGTAAAACATAAACATGATAACATTAGCTATAAACATTACCTATGTAATACATATGGTCAAACAAATAATTCACCATTGATCTTAACACAAAATTGCCACCAAGAAAATTTACAATACTAAATGCCACCAAAATCTAGAAGACCAGTAGCATTAATGATAATACAATCAAAGAAATATCTATTTTGCAAATGAATAAGGCAAAAAATTGTGCATTGTGCCTATGTTTAGTTAGTACTTGAATTGGCAAAGTTTAAACTAAGGTAATTGAATCTACGAGCTAGGTAAGGAGCCACAATATATGAAATATATTCTTGAGAATTGTATACATAACTTCAAAAATATTAGTGAGGCATTTCGTCAAACAGCTCTTATGCATAAATCAACACATAATCATAAACCCAATTGAATTGAATGCAAAGACACGATCCTACCACTTCAATAAGCAGCGCCAAACACACCATAACAATCATTGTTTATGAATCCTTACAAGGATACAAAACTTTAGTTAATCAAAACAATCAATAAGTTTGTGGTTGATTTTCTCGGATCAAATATTAATTTTTTGCTTGCTCACATTTGATTATAAGCATAAGATTAGCTTTTAAAACCTTTAATAAGCAACCCCATCTAAAACACAATGTTATCTCCATTTAGGAGTATAAAATCTCAGATTGGTTAAATCACTACCAAACAGAAATTGCAATGCAGCTCTTTCTAGAACAGAGCAAAGATTTCTCAGGCCGCGAACAATGAAAAACAACATAACATGTACAATTTTGACTGGTAAATCCAAAATCAGTTAAAACCCTAAATACATAACAAATTGAAGAGAGAAGAAGCCATAAATAATATTTGAAGAAAGATTAAATAACACCCTTTTTAATATAGTATGAATTATACCCTGATTTGATCTGTCTTGAAAATTATAATACATAACACCCTTTTTAATAATATAAATATTAGGCTTAGTATTTTCCTAACTATTGAACCTGAATTGTCTGTGGATAAAGTTTAGCATAAATGACACCAAAAAAAATACTTGACTTTTTAACTTTTATTTAAAATGCTTATCTTTTTTTTTTCTTTGGTAGGTATAATAATAATTATAATAAATAACATTTACCGGAACCAATGAGCACTAACTTTTGTATATATGTAATGAAAGAAAATACCTTATATCCAGACGTCAGACGGTTAGACCCTTTAATTGGTATTGCTATATGAGTTATCTTATAGTATTACTCCTTCTATGCCTTGAAGAGGTCTCGAACCTCCATTCTCTTTAACACGGGATTTTGAATCTTGCATGTCCACCATTGTATCAAGGCATTTTGAAAGTGAATCATATTCCAAAGATATGATATATATCTAGTTTGACCTATGGAATAGTGGAGTGTTGGAGTATTTCTATTGATCGGTCATGTCATATAGACCTGAATTGGACATCCAATTGCCTCGATTTGAATTGTCTAGAAAATGCCTTATATAGATATCCAATAAATCAAAAACATGAATAATCAAACATATTTCTTCATTCAATAGAAGCCCAAATAGGTGAATATGATCCCAAATAACGAGAGAATGTATATAACCCTATTCTGGTCTGGTCTGGTATGATATGAACTTATAATTATAGAATCGTATCGATCATCAGATTATAGATTATAAGTCCATAACCCAAGCCCATTACCATTTTAGGCGGAATAAATTTACTAATTCTTTGATTCCGGTTAGTAAGAGTGATCTCGACATAAGAAATGGACTCTAGAAACTAAATACGCTATCCCGAGCAATTGAAAATAATCAGATTCATTGATATGTCTAGTATAGTAGACACTATCGCACATACAATTATAATAACTTGATTTCGCACGTAAGCAGTTCTTTCTTGGTTTTGCCTAGTTTAATAATAACTTGATTATTTAGATAATAATAGATAGAAACAACGCTTGTAAGGAGTCCTGTTAAAGCCAAGAAATATAGGCTTACCAGCCATCCACACCGAAATAAATAGAGTTTTCTGAAAAAACCTACTAGTGGAGGAAGACATCCTATGAATAAGAAACAAAAAAAGATCTTTCGTGCATAATCCTATAAAATATGGAATGTTCTCGGTTCCGGTACCTAACCAAATTAGACAATAACCCCTTAGTCACCCTTTCTACTCTCTCCAATTTGACTTCTACTACGCCATGCTTTGTCTTTTCTTTTTTATTGCAAAAGCTTTTTTTTCTTTGGAATGCCTTTTTCCTTTTATGTTTACACATTTAGTATGTTATTATTATATTAGATTAAATTTCTGTACTACATACGTGTTCGTTTTTTTTTAAAAGAAATATATTAAATATTAATAAAAAGAAAACTAAATATTAATAAAACATGGACAAAAAGAATTTTAAAATGGCGACACACGATGTCAATACCCAGATCAGTGGTTGAAACATCAACACGAGGTAGAGGACAAATGTGACGACAGAAATGTGGTATCATAATACGAAGAGACGTGATTATATTTCTTGTACGATTGGTTTAAGAAAAACATATATAAAATTCTCTTAATTTTAATTTAAACTAAAGTCAAAATTGAGTCTAATTTTGACCCAAAAAGTCAAATTTAAATTTCAATTTTTACCAAAATGGATGGTTAAAATTTGATATATAATTTTTTTTATTTTCAATGTCTGGAACTTTATATATATTTTTATGTTAGTATTTTATTAAATATTAGAAGATTAAAAGAATTAATTTATGTGTTATTTGTTTTTTTCTTAACATGTGATGTTCAATGTAAGTATGAACATACACACACTTACACACACATGGGAGTGTTCATTTGAGAATCATTCTTATTGCGAGTAATGAGAAAATTAATCTTAACCCTTGATTAATTTAAATCAATGGCCAATAAAAAAGATGAGTCATTAATGAGAGTTATTTTGAGAAAATCAAGCCTCGCTTTTTAATGACGGCTCACTCAGACGCAATTCATGGTTGGAAAATATATAAAAGACTAAAATACCCCTATTAATTAGCATTAATGAAGGTTACAATTGACACTCGCGGTACTCGTAATAAAAATAGTTCTTAAATGATCTTTTCCATATATATATACTCTCTCATTTTTTTTTATATTCGATACAAGTTTTAGTATAACATGACAACATATAAAAAAATGGGTCTTTTTGGTGGCAATATTACTATTTTCAAGATTAATTAAAAAAATCAAAAACTTAGTTAAACTTTTATAAGCCTTAAACAACCGGTTTATTCCGTTTTGTCTTTAGTTTAGTTAGCAACTTTTGGTTTTGGCAAGAAATATATGTTTCTGGATTCCGTTGCTAACCCTCCAACTAACGCTGTGTTCCTGAAATTTATTTTGGAGAGAAAAGAAGGGATTTGGAAGGAAGGAAGAAAGAATTAAAAAAAAATTGTGTTCCAGAGTCTTTTTAAGGAGGGAAGAGAAAGGGTTTGGAAGGAAAATTTTATGAATATTCTCTTCTAAACT
>JAUEJL010063131.1:0-17982 GCA_032274825.1 Drosophyllum lusitanicum | reverse complement strand
CACTATTTATTGATACATCACTTTCTTTGTTATGTGATGCCATGTGATTTTGGGTGGCATCTCTCGAAGGAAGAGACAGTCTCTTACCATAAATTACCCTTTTCGACTTGCCCACTTCTTCCCACTCTTTTGTGTACCAATTTTCATTTCCCTCTTTTTTTTTCGTTCTTACAATCATAAAATCCAATCTTGCATTCAATCAATCTGTGTAAACACACACTGAAATTCGGAAAAAACGAAGCATAGTTTAGACGTTTTTAGTCATGAATGCAGGTTCGATATTGTGGTTATCAAGTGTAAAGCTGAAGATGCATGAATTCAATCATGCTTGATGATCATTCAAGAGTGTGATTTCCACAACAAAAGAAAAAGGTATAATTTCTTTCTTTTGAGTACGATGATTGTGTAACTAAACGGTGTTTCTATGGAGACAAGAGTCTTTATCCGGTTATTCGGTTTGTTTCTGCCGATATTTCTTGAAGCTGTTATGCACACCAACTGTTTGAAAAAAGTCCTGTGAGGTTCGTCATTGTATATACTGTGAAAATTGAAATCAGAGATCAGTTTGTTTGATTATTGTGATGTGAGTAGAAAGGAAAATGAGAGCTTCAAGTAGTGTAGGACTTGGTTTAAGTCTTGTTTTTGGGTGTCTCTTACTAGCTCTTGTTGCTGAGCTTTACTATCTGTTATGGTGGAAGAAAAGAGTAATTAACAGAGAGATGATTCAAGAAACTTACAGTAGCCCAGCTAGAGAATTCTTCTACATGTTTTGTTGGAAAAAGCCCTCATCTTTGACCTCCACAGGTCTAACCACAGACACCCAAGTTCATGAACCACAAGCATCATCAGCTTATGCTAATCAACTACGCCATCATTTAGACAAGGACATATGGCTCAGACCATTTGGTGAAGAAGAAGAAGAAGAAGAAATTATTGACACCACTATTGATTCAGAGGTCTTGAGGCTGCAGAACCTCTCAATGCCACCAAGATTTCTCTTCACCATTAAAGAAGAAACAAAGGAAGATTTAGAATCAGATGATATGAGTAAGAGAGGGTCAAGAAGGAGTTTAAGCGATGTAATTTCAGTGGATACACCATTTTTTACCCCACTTGCTTCACCACCATACTTTACTCCTCCTATAACTCCTGGAGATTATTCATATAGAGCTTTTAGTCCTCTGTTTCAGTCATCAAGTGATTCAGAGTTCAACATGATATGGGCTTCCCCACCTCCTAAGTTCAAGTTTTTGAGAGATGCTGAAGATAAACTTCAAAGAAAGCTCAAGGGAAGATTTGAAGGTGATGATGCTTCTCCTCATGATGATTAAGATGGCATCATTTCATCACATTAGTTGTGTCCAAGAACATAGAAAGTGAGGGTTGATTATCATTGCAATTCAAGCCTCCACAGGTACTTCCTTTTGCTACTACATTCAGACCACAATCCCTGAATGCATTAGAGTTAGTATTCTTATCTGTGCAAAAGTTATAGTTTTGTGTATGAATTTTAGTAGAACCTTTAATCCAGCATAAAGCCCATTACTTGTTTATTAACTTTCATTTATTCTCTACTTAAAGTTTCATTTTAAAAGAAGCCATTTGAATTGTTCAGTTCTTTTAAGATGACACTTATTGACGTACTCTATCTTTTTAAGTTCATAGATGAGTAAAGCTAGTGATAGGTAGTACTGAATCAGTCAATCTTACAATTATTTTTTCCATAGTTGTAATAACACAAGTTATAGCAATCATGCTATATTAAATTGTACATCATACTGAAGCATTTGTATACTGCTCTGTATTTGTTTTCGTGAAACGTTATTACACATCATTTTTTTTAATTGAGAGTGGAATTTTACACCAAAAGATTCAAGTGACTCAATTGCTTTTTAACATTTAACACTTGTGAAATAGCATCCTGAGATTATTGACAAGGTGGGGGACAACATTCTTCTTCAGTCTGCAACTCGTGGTGGGTGTGGGGACTGGGGCCATAGGAAAGGAGAGTAGTTCTTTGTTTTATTAGAATCTTAATGTTTCCCTGAGTTGTTTTGATGTACTTTAGTACGTGTGTGAACTTTGATCTCAATATCTAATTACTTACACTCTGTTCCATGAATTATTTTTATTTTTTTGGCTTGAAATAAATGCAAAACGTGGTTATCACTAATAAACCATGTTAAGAGTAAAGCTATATACGTTAGTTGTTTAATTATGTTAATCTCCCATACTCTGCTCACACAAAATTGGACTGTTGATTTAATTATGGTAATAGTTCTATACGATTACTATAATGAGTAATCACAGTCCAAGTCCAGTATGGCCGTATATAACTGTAAGTATAATAACTTTCTAATTAGGGGTGTAAACAAGCCGTGTCGAGCCTGAGCTCGAGCTTGGCTCGTTTAACTTAAGAAAGCTCGAGTTCTTTTCGAGCTTGTGTCTAAAGCTTGAGCTCGACTCATGAGAATTTTCATAGGCTCGAGTTTGGCTTGGGCTCAACTCATTTATCACATATATGTTTATTTTTAATTATTTATGTATATTCAATAATATTTTTTATTATAATTATCCACACAATAATAGTGTATTGTATTGTACTAAAATACAATACACAACTTTATTTAGCAAAATCTCATGATATATTTAGAGGTATTTTAGTAATTGTATTAAAATATCATGAGAGATTGGTAGGCATGAGAATTAGAAATCTCAAGATATTTTTAGTTCACATCATTTCTTTAATCTAGAATTTACATAAGGTAACTGATCTTATGAACTTTATTTTTCTTAATTTTTCATTAACAAAGTTTAGTACAGCAGGTGTATATCTAAATTTGTATTTGGTATTCTTTAACACGAACAACATAATTTAAACTTCGGATAAAAATAATTTAACCCCACCGCGAAGTGCGGGTTACATAAAACCTCGTATTTATCATTTTAAAGTCTTATAACATATAACGGTCTTTATTATATAAAAATATTGTGCTTGTATAATTTATTTAGAATATATATTTTGTTGATGATAAGACATGAGAATCGTAGAGACGATGTTATGTATATGTATTAATTTTCACCAATTCTTGAAATTATTCACCATGTTGGCAAAAAGGTACAATAGTTATTGAAGACACGAAATCTACCGTGAAGATTTAGCCGATAGGAAGCAAAGATATTTATGAAAAATAAAATGGCGCCAGACTTTAACTAAAATGCGCTTTTGAGTTTCGACCGTTAAAACTTTAATAATCACGTAATAGCGTTTTTCTTCTCTCTTTTTTAAAGTAACAATGATTTGAAAGTATATATTTTGACAAACTTAATTGCCTCAAATTGATCAAAGGGAGGTAACCCTACAAAACAAATTTGTTTTGTTTTTGTTTGTATGTTTTTGTACTATATGTTACATGATGATTATACATGTCACATGTGTACAAAGTAATTTTGGAATGTGATAGAAGGTGCGATCTTTCAATGAGTGAGAAAGCAGGGACCATATGCAGAATGTACTTGATAGTTGAGGGACGATTAGTACAATTTATCAAGTAGCGAAGACACACTCATAGAGAGACAAGATGTGTCATATACTCATGTCCAGCTTCTTGTTACTTTACTAGACCTTGTTGCAATCCAAATACTAATTTTTTGTACACTAAATTTGATTTAGTCTTTTTATATTTTATCAATATTGTTAGTTTAGGGTTTTAGTTTTCAAACTTTACGCAGATAGTTTTTAGTTTCGGAACCTTTAACTCGGACAATTCTTTATTAGAAGTTTGTTTTATCTGTTTAGAGTAAAGTGAGTTGTAACTCTCATTACATCAGAACATCAGTTTCACTCTCACTAATCAACCATTATGTGATCATTTCTAACCACTTCTCACCACACCAAATAAGCAAATACTAGAACCGAATTACTACCCAACCAACCAATCGAAAATAAAAAACAAAAAATATAGAAAAATCAGTAAAGAAACACTTGGCTCTGCGTTTACCTTTATCACGACCGAATTCTTGGCGTTGCACCACCCACACCCAACCATCACCATTGTGTGGCGGCGTGGCATCTCTATTTGACCACAACGTGGTCTTCCTCACCACATAGCTTAACCCTTCACTCTAAACACTCTTAAGTCTCCCCACGTGTCTTGCATGATTTCACGATTCTTTTTCCTTTTTTAATTAAAATAGTAGATTAATTAGTTATTAATATCCAATAAATTAGTGTTTTAAAATACAATTGATAATATTTAAATTATTCTTAACACTTTAATAATTTTAATCTTAATAAAAGTAGTCCTTAAATACTAATGAGTTTTTATCTTTTTAACTAAATAATATTGTTGTGAAGACTTCTACAAATTAATATGACACATCCATGTCTTTATTGCCACACTCGCCATCTTCATAACCAATATCACCCACCAACACACCTATTAGAAATAGGGATTTGAATAACAATAAAAATTTGAATGATTTCGTGAATTATGTTTACAACACTTACCCTGTGTCTGGAGTATCACGATTTCATATGTAGGATAATACAATAAATCGATTTGGATTACAGGCTTAATCCAAAATGTAAACACAGAAATAACCTAAACCAAACCTTTAAATTGGTTTAGACGAAGCAACAAATCAAAATTCAAAACAAGTAACTAAATCAAAACCCCAAATTTGGTTGATACCGCAAATCAAACACATCAAATAGGTCCAAATAAAAAAGTAAAGATAGAAGGGAAGAGAAAAAAAATACATATTAATAAAGCACACACGAAACTCAAATTGATCCATATTTGGACAGACCTACACACTCATATACAAACCCAAAATCTGAGCAGAAGTAAACACACATTTCATACACATACACACACAAAGACACATATTACACACAAACACATGAGAGAAATAATTCCTATTAAAAAAAAGAGAGAAAAGTGGTTAACAGTTGCAAGTTGCAACTTTCCTGGATCAACCCTTGTAAACTTCGGAGACCAAGCTCCACTAGGAACACAATGATGATAATTTGATTTTAGGTTAAAAATATATAACATAAAGTATTAATAAATGTGTTAGAATGGTTTAAAGGAAAAGATACGTGTAGTTAGAAGCATCTATGATAGGTTTTCACACTCATAAACACTTAAATGAGTAAATGATGAATAACTAACATACCTCTCATTTAAAATATTTGTGAGTGTGAAAGTACCAAAGATAAGTGTTGCCGGAAACATATATCCCATCCCCATGATTTAATTATTAAAATTTTTGCTCAATTTCGGTCTAACTATTGAAAATTTTTTAAATGGTTTAAAAAAGGCATACATATTACAAACAGACACATGAGAGAAATAATACCAATTTTGAAAAAAAGAAGGTAGAATGAAGAGAAGAGTGGTTAACGGTTGCAACTTCCCTGAAGCAACCCTTGTAACCTTCGGAAAACAAGCTCCACTAGGAACACAATGATGACAATTTGATTTTAGGTTAAAAATATATAACATAAAATATTAATAAATAGGTTTAAATGATTTAATTATTAAAGTTTTCGCTTAATTTCGGTTTAACTATTGATTTTTTTTTTGTAAGAACATGAAATTATTATTTTTTAAGAAATATATTTCTTTACGAAAATTTACACAATTATAAATTACTTTCAAAAATTACTTTGATGTTTCAAAAATAAAATATAGCAAGCAGAAGCTGTGAGCCGCCAATTTTGAATCAGAGCCTTCTCTTTAACTAATCCTGTAAAAAGAAAATAACAACACTAATAAGCGCGAAGCTTAGTGGGCATACAATCACAAATTAACATATAGTTGCACATACATCTCTTATACATGAAATCATCATCATAAAATATCACACATTTTATATTAAAAAAAACTATCACTCAGGCTATCGTTATGTCACTTAGGCTAGTAATTTGCTACTTAGGTTATCCTAATGCCACTTAGACCTTCATCAGGCTATTAATTTGCCACTTAGGCTATCAGCACATCATCTATCTTTTCTTTTTCACATAATTACATAATACATATTATACACATTCATGCTAACACACCATAGTAAACTAAACTACACATTACATACAAATAATTATCAATAAATATCAAATCTTAATTATAATACTGCTATCCATAATTATATCACTCAGGTTATTAAATTGTCACTTATAGTTAGAGAGAAGTAAACACTATAACTTAGAATTAAACTTGTTTAGATAGAATAATTACCTCTTATACTTGAATTCACCAAAAATTAATTCAAATTGACTTCAAATCCCATTAGTATCTACCCCTCTTTTTCTTCCCTCAATTCTCGATTCTTACGGTCGCACATCACATACACAAACACACACACTTCTATGTTGACCAAAATTTGACCTTCCTTCTATTTTATGTTACCATCTTTCAAGATTTGTCAAAAATGGTCCTCTAGGTTTATTTGATTATGTTTTGGCCACAAGTAAATCCATACTCTTATTATTAGATTAGTTATATTACAATTTCCGTCCCTTAACTTATATGTTCACAAGAAACCCGTATAAAATAAACTCTTTAATTATTTCATAAATTTATGTAAAATTATATAGTTTATAAATTAATTAGTAAAACATTTAAATTATAGACTTACTAAATTTTATTTACTTATCATAATCGATATTATAACCGATTTTTTGATCTTTCGATAAAAGAATTAAAAATATATTATTTTTTAAAATTTTGTTTTATTAAGATAAAATTTATATAAAAAATAGATAAGATTTATAATAAACTAAGGTGTATGTTAAATAATTGATGCACTCAAAATATTATTAAGAATATATTATATTGATCTGTCATGGTTTAGTAACCCGATGTTGTAAAATATTTAAAAATTTATATTTAAGCGTAATGGATAAAAGTATATGTATCAACTTAAAATTAAAAATTCTTATCATAATAGAACTCAATCAGAATAATTAACACCAATCAATATAAAAATTAAAGAATCATTATATATATATATATATATATATATATATATATATATATATCAAGGATAAATAAAAAACCTCTTTTATATAAAGAACTTAAGGAACAACATTTATCACGTTAAAATGCGTGAATAAGAAATATCAAAGTAGTGAATTTTTGTTATTTCAAAACTATCCTTTTACGTATACATAAATATTACTTGTATTAACAATAATGGGTACGAGAAACATATTAATATTACACTAAAAACTTTTAGACGTGAAATATAATTTTATATTTTTTAAAATAGTATGTATAAAAAGTATTAAATATAAAAATTTTATTTATGTACCCGAGCAACTTACGAGTATAACACTAGTTTTCTTTGGTTATTGGTTTTTACACTTTTGATGACTTGTAACCTCATGATAGGTGGTTGAACTAATATTTCTTTTATTTCTTGTGAAGAAGATAGAATATTTAAATAGGGTTTATTTCTTAAAAATATATTAAACTATACCTTAATTATTAATTTGTGTATTCACTTTTAAAAAATGTTATTGTGTGTATTGAAATGTTAATTTATTGTTCGTGTACGTATTTTAATTACATAAAAAAGCAAAAAAAACATAAGTTTAGTATATACAATAAGATGTTTAATACTCACAATAACAAATATTTTTAAAGTTTGATACACACAATAATATTTTTGGAAGGAAAATACACACGTTAACAATTAAGGTATAGTTTAATACATTTTAAAAAAGTAAATCTGTTTAAATAACAACTAATCTATTAACAGTTTAACACGCATATATCTAAACCAACACATAGATTTATATAAACAACTACCCAAACAACAGACTAAACATGATTGATGACAAAAAACAAAGAAAAAAATCTTACCAGATTAAACAAATAACAAAACAAAGAACAGATAATACATGAAGATGAAGATTCATAATCATACGCGGATGAAAAGTCAAATCATGATCTGAAGATTCGTAAACAAAGAACAAAAATATTTGTAACCCTTGTTCAGATCGATTAAAGTAAACAAAGAATAAACTGATGATGAACCCTAAATTGCACTCCTTCAAATCGATGAGCATCAATCGATTCATGAAACACACATCTGGGACCAAAACCAATTCATGAAATGAGTACACACTGATGAACAGATTCAAAATCCAAGAACCAAAATCGCAAGATAGAATCATTTCAAAATCGATTCATGACCATAAAACCTAGGGCACTGGAACTTCGATGAAGAGGGTTGCGGCAATGATCTTGGCGTGAGAGGCCATTGGAACTTCGAGGGAACTTGTACTTCGCCTTCTTCTTCAACATCGAGGAGAGAGAAAGAAAGAGCTCGTGTTCAAGATCTGTATTCAAACAAATCGGTGGTGGTGTACGGTGGACCGGTGGTTGTGGGCCTTGTGGCGGTGTACGGTGGTGGACCGATGGTGATGGCGGTGTATATCTTTGAAGGTGTCGATAGTAGAGAGAAATAAAAAAGGTAATGAAATAGGAGATGAAATTCAATGATCCATGACATTCTATTATCATGTTTGTTTTACATATGGAATAGAACGAGTTATCCAATTAAATTGTCTTTATACATATAAGAAATTTCTATTAAAATAATCATTACATACGACATCTTAAGATAAAGAGAAAATATTTCTTTTATTTATCTATTTTTATTTAAAAATAATATTTTCTTTGTCAAAATTTTATATTATATACACACATCCAAATATCTATTTTTATCCTTAATTAGTTAATAATTTAATAAAAGTATGTAGACTTTATTAGATAGAAAGATTAAACATAAAAAGATTTAAAAAATTAATTAAGATCATTATAGGAAATATCCTTTTAGTAAAGTTCATAAATATCTAAAAATATTTTTATTAATGTTAGTAAAAACACTTTAAAAAATTAGATTAATTATTAAATTTCATTCCAATATATGATGGAATGAGAAAAAACAAGTTTTTTCATTACAACGGAATAGCTTTTTCATTACTTATGCAATGGTTCATTCTATTCTTGCATGATTAACAAACACATTTTTTTCATTACAACGGAATAACTTTTTTCATTCCATCTCTTAATCATCCATAGCAAACACTGCTGGAGAGAGTCAGAAGAGGGAGGGGTATTTGATAAATAGGATTGTTTATGTGGGACTGGTATGTGTTTTGGGTTAGTTTATTCTGGTTATTAAAGATTAAGGTTTAAGAGTGCATAGTTAAGTTTGATCTAATGATCTAAGGGTGTGTTTGGCAACGGGCTTATTGTGGATTATAGGGACTTGAGATTCTAGTTTTCATAATCTTCAGCCCTCAAATAAAAGCTTTTTCAAGTAGCTTATAGATTGGGCTTTAGATTATCAATTAATCAGCCCCAGCCCCAACTAGTTTCGCCAAACACACCTAAAACAATGGGTAAAAGTAACCGAAAAAGAAAAATGAAACTTTAAGGTTATTCTGTTTAAAAAAATGATAGTTAAACCGAAAAACAAATAAAACTTTGATATTTAAACAATTTTTAACCCTTAATAAATTGATCATTCATGGTTCATAACATAGAATTATGATTTAGAGGTTTGTTTGTTTAACGAAGGCAAATAATCTTATGATTTGACACCGTGGGAAAACAAGCAGCACTAGTTTGTTGGCTTTCAATTCATAGATTGATGGTTATCGGGCTTTCACAAATCAATGACTAAGGCCATGTGTTATACCTTCCTTTTTCTTTTCTATTACCAAATGCCACATCAGCGTCACATCATTCCTTTTTTCATTTCCTTCACCATACCCAAAATAAGTGTTATACCTTTCCTTTAAACTCTCCCCACTTTTTTTTTATTTTTATATTAAAAAATTACATATGTTTGTGCGTAATAGGTTGAGAAGGGGGTGGGGGGTTGGGTTTCATGTTCTTCCCCATCGAGTTCCTCTACTTGATTCTCCTACCCGAGCCACACGTTTTGGTGTTCCCGGCCATACCCAAGCATACTCGCTGGCTTCGAGCTGAGTATAACGCTTGTTCTAATGGTGCGTCTCCGATGATGGACATGAGAAAAAGAGGGGATAACTAAATGAAAGGGAGTTAGAAAAAGAATGAGACATGAGAGAGAGTGAGGAGCGAGAGAGAATATAGATAGTAGGGTGTTGGGATTTTAGGAATGGGTGCAGGAGGGTATGGGTTTTCTTTTAAGTATGGACTCTATAAAAATGTGTAATGACCATTTTATCCTCGTGTGCAAGGCATTTGAGGGAATGAAAAGGTAAATACTAACGGATAGCTAGTTAAAGGACCATAAGGTTTAAATGCTTGAAAAGTAACCACTATTGATGTAATTTCAACAACTAAAGGACATAACCAACAATTTGGGGTAAATGTAAATAATGATTAGAGTTAACTAAATAAATGGTCTTTGTGGTTTTTATGAAATTTCACTTTTAGTTTTTTAACTTTAAAAATTACAAAAATAGTGACTGTAGTTGTCACTTTGTTTCACTTTTAATCCTTTAGACTAACTTAAGTTAAATATGACCGTTAATCAAAGGATATTTTGGTTTTTTCTCACTTTATCCTTGTTATCAAACAACTTCCACCTATTTCCTACCTTAATGTTTTTTTTTACTTTCTAATTTTTTATTTATATTAAATGACTTGATTTTATTAATTTTTTTTCAATATATGTATTTTTGCGTTCTTATGGTATCTTTAGATGATCTATATCATTTTTAGTTAAACAACCACAAACTTGTATTAATTTTATAGAAATCAAGCACTCTACAGATCTGGAAATTTTATAACTCAACAAGCTAAAATCAAACAATCAGCATACATGGATATCAAATGAGATCTGTAACACATTTACATATCTGGAAATATGTTTAAAAAATAGAAAATTACCACTGGATACGCAGAGTACAAGAAAAACCCTAATCATATCCGAATCAATTCCAACCGATTAACTAAATAAGAAGCGTATTTCAAAACAGACGTAGAACGTATATGCCATCGGAAAATCCATTGCAAAGAAAAATATGAACAAACATAAAACGAAAAAATTTGGGTTTTTTAGAACAAGAAAACGTATCTGAAAACAAACTAAGAACAGAAATCACTAAGACAAATCGAACATGCAATTGCCAAGAAGAAACCTAGATCTGTTCTAAAAACCCGAAATTGATAACACTAAATCTATGTGGATCAATGTGGAACTGTAATAGGCAAACACCCTAATGGATGTGTTTGCAGATCTAGAAGAGAGAAAAAGGGGTGGTCGACTTTGGTGGTGGCGATCTTGAAGAGAGAAGGCGATGGTGGTTTGTATGATGGTTGTTGATGTCAATAGGGGTGGTTGTGCACATATCTAAGTCAAATCTACTTTAGATCTGCTACAAATCTTCGGCGTCGGCTATAGAGGTGGTGGTGGTCTGTTTAGAAGGATTGAAGATGGTGTTGCATGGTTATGTGAGACCAACGGTGGTGGTGGCTTACCGGTGAGAATGAGAGAGGGAACAAAGTGAGGCTAGAGAGAGAGAGAGAGAGAAGTGTGTGCGATAAAGTTAAAATTAAGGAAAATTGTGTTTGGTAACAAGGTTATAAAATAACATCAAGAAAAATATGTTTGGAAAAAATGATAAGAGGTAAAGTTTGTTTGGTGATAAGTTAGAAATGACTTAAATACCCTTTTGTTAATAGCAAAAGTTAACGTCCGTTAGTGAAAAGAACCATATGTGAAACAAAGTGACAACCACGATAACTATTTTCGTAATTTTTAAAGTTAAATGACTAAAAATGAAATTTCGTAAAAACCACATAAACCATTCACGTAATTAACTCTAATGATTAGTAATCTACTCTTATTTATATGTTGAATTATAGTAAAATAAGAGTATATCAAGTGGTCACTTTAGTAACTCTTCATCACGTAGTCTAGTAAATATCACACTCTCACAACTTAACTCAAAACACAGACCATGATATGGTTACACAAAGTTCTAGTATCTATCCACTTATGGTTACTAATTTCATATTTATAAACAAGTAAAATTATGTAACAAGAAATTTCGATTAATTAAAAAATATAATAAAAATCTGATTACTAGAAATACAGTATAGTTTAAAATATACATAGTATGAATTTAATAATATTGAGGACTTTCTCCGGTGTATTTTTCAACACAGTCTGTTTAAGATTATATCGATGAAATAAATTGTTTTAGATACACAATTTATTATATTGATGACTTTATATCAAATATTCACTTTCATGTCAAACTCTGACGCTTCATCTTACATCTTAGACGATATTTAATGCATACGATTTTGGTTGGTGATTTGTTGAAATGATGTTTGGTTTATCTACATAAGGCGTCAGGTTTGAGTCTAGTCAACTATCATAAAAATCAAACCAGCTAACCTATTGAATCTTGTTCTATTAGACTACAATCCAATTTCCCCAACCCCAAAACTTTCATCCATTTTAAAACAATAAACAAAAGCTATTATTCGCACTACCCAGTTTTAAGAGTTTCACATTTGGTAATCCAAAATGTGATCTAAAAACAACCAAATTTCATCGGAGAACAAAAAACAAAAACCATTTAATCAACTTCCTCAATCTTGGGTCCAGCACCACCTCCGCCGCCGCCACTTGCCGGAGGGGCTCCTGTGTCAGGGACACCACCGCCTTGATACATCTTAGCTATAATTGGATTACAGATGGCCTCCAATTCCTTCATTTTTTCCTCAAACTCATCCACCTCTGCTAACTGGTTTGCATCCAACCAACTAATTGTTTGCTCAATTGCATCCTCCATTTTCTTCTTATCCCCTGCTGCGATCTTTTCTGACACTTTTTCGTCACTAATAGTGTTCCTCATATTATAAGCATAGTTTTCCAAAGTATTCTTGGCTTCCACCTTTTTCTTGTGCTCTTCATCTTCAGCCTTGTATTTCTCAGCTTCTTGCACCATTTTCTCAATATCTTCCTTTGATAATCTCCCCTTATCATTAGTAATTGTTATTTTATTCTTCTTCCCGCCAACTTTATCTTCAGCAGAAACATTTAAAATACCATTTGCATCAATGTCGAAACAAACATTAATCTGAGGAACCCCTCTAGGAGCAGGAGGAATACCCGATAGCTCAAATTTTCCTAACAAGTTGTTATCTCGTGTTCGTGTTCTTTCTCCTTCATAAACTTGAATCAAAACACCGGGTTGATTATCAGAGTAAGTTGAGAAAACTTGCTCCTTTTTGGTTGGAATTGTTGTGTTTCTTGGAATCAAAACAGTCATTACACCACCAGCTGTCTCTAGACCTAGAGACAATGGAGTGACATCTAAAAGTAACAAATCTTGTACCTTTTCATTACCTTCACCGCTTAAAATGGCAGCCTGAACTGAAGCACCATAGGCAACCGCCTCATCAGGGTTGATGCTTTTGCAAAGTTCCTTTCCATTAAAGAAATCTTGTAACAAGTTTTGTACTTTTGGGATTCTTGTAGATCCACCCACGAGTACGATTTCATGGACTGATTTTTTATCCATTTTAGCATCTCTCAAACACTTTTCAACAGGATCCATGCATTTTCTGAAGAGGTCCATGTTAAGTTCTTCAAATCTTGCACGAGTGATCGTGGTGTAGAAATCTACACCTTCATATAAAGAGTCAATCTCGATCGTGGTTTGAGCAGTGGATGAAAGCGTCCTTTTAGCCCGCTCACATGCAGTTCTTAACCGCCTCAAAGCTCTAGCATTTCCAGTAACGTCCTTTTTGTGTTTCCTTTTAAATTCTTGAACAAAATGATTCACCATTCTGTTGTCAAAATCTTCACCCCCAAGATGTGTGTCACCAGCAGTGGATTTCACTTCAAAGATACCCTCTTCAATGGTAAGAATAGAGACATCGAAGGTACCACCACCAAGGTCAAAAATAAGCACATTCTTTTCACCAACACTAGCAGCTTTCTTGTCCAAACCATAAGCAATGGCAGCAGCAGTGGGCTCGTTTATGATTCGCATAACATTTAAACCAGCAATAACTCCAGCATCTTTAGTCGCTTGCCTTTGGGAGTCATTAAAGTATGCAGGGACTGTAACCACTGCATTTTTGACAGTTGATCCAACAAAAGCCTCAGCAATTTCACGCATCTTGGTGAGCACCATTGAAGAGATTTCCTCTGCTGCAAATAGCTTATCCTCACCTTTGTATGAGACCCCAATCATGGGTTTCTCTGAAGGTCCAGATGCGACCTTGAATGGCCAGAGCTTCATGTCATCCTGCACAGATATGTCACTAAATCTCCTGCCGATAAGCCGCTTTGCATCTGTTTTTAGGGTCAAAATTAAGAGATAAAACTTAGCAATGCCAAAACATAAGATCAAAGAATATTTGTATAATTCCTTATTTCACATAACATATAATCTAAACCTTTGGTTACATTCTTTGCATTTTGGAACTTGAACATGAAGAAGAACCCCACAACATAAACCTACTATCATAAAAAGTCAAGAATGTAACCAAAGGTTGATGATCTCCTCCTGGATAATGTCTTAACTATCCTATTATCTCTAACTCGGAACAAGCAGCACTACTACATAAATACATTTTTTTATATCTTATTTGATATTATTAGTCCCACAAGGCACAAACAAATATGAACATAAAGAATAGGAGCATGTGCCAACACTGCCAAGTTACAAGCAAGGCATTTTAAGCTCCATAACCAGATAGGGGGACTAAATAATATCATATCAACTCGTGATAAACAGTAATGTCCAATACAAGAAGTTAAAAGCTGGCCAATCTCCAATAAACTAGCAAATTACACTGGATTAAACTCAGACATACATGGATTCTAGGTTTTCAGTGTCTATTATACCATAATCATTACCAATCTCACAATACTTTAATATTTGAGGAAAATTTGAGAATCTAAGAGTGTAGAAAGTGTTTGATCGTGTATACTAGTGGTAACAAAGCCCCTTCTTGACCTCGAATCGCTTCAATATGCAAAAATAACTTAAAAAGCACGAAGTTCAAATGATTGATTAACAAACAACCAGATCAACAACTATCAACAAACGAGAAACTATAAAAATTACAAGTGTTAATTCATTCAACGTACCGAAGACGGTGTTCAACGGATTCATGGCGACCTGGTTCTTAGCAGCATCACCAATAAGACGCTCGGAATCCGTAAAAGCAACGTAGGACGGAGTCGTCCTGTTGCCCTGATCATTCGCGATGATCTCAACACGGTCGTGCTGCCATACTCCGACGCACGAGTAAGTTG
Organism: Drosophyllum lusitanicum; assembly: GCA_032274825.1. Taxonomy (NCBI): domain Eukaryota; kingdom Viridiplantae; phylum Streptophyta; class Magnoliopsida; order Caryophyllales; family Drosophyllaceae; genus Drosophyllum; species Drosophyllum lusitanicum. The sequence goes on along the minus strand of JAUEJL010063131.1, from coordinate 2,688 downwards.
TACCTAAATCAATTCCGATCGCCGGACCTTCACCTTTCCCGGCCATCCTCAAGCAAATTTCACCAACAGAATCTAGATCCGAAAAGAAAATATGCAAAATCTCACAGTTGCTACCGAAAAGAAAATTGGCGCGAGTTTCGTTGATGTGTAGCAAAAGATTATTTATAGTGTTGTTAGAATTAATCGCGGCCGTTGATTAAAGGTGACGTAATTTGATAAACCGAGTCCTCCGTTTAAAAATTTGACCAACGTGAAATTAGGGATCGATTGGTTTTTAGTCTCTAACATCTTTTAGCTCAGTACAAATTACGTACATAGAGGAGGTCTTTTATAAGAAAATGTTATTTTATTATTAGAATCCTATCTGCGTAATGTTACGGTAACAAATAATTTCTTTTTACAATATGTCACTTTCAAGAATGTAATGATATGTTATTCGTGCGATTTAATGTCATGAAAAAGTTTTCTACAACATGTTCATTTTTTTCAAATTTTCTTTTATTTGCATCAACTAATTTATTAATTTTAAAAATAAATTCTAAAAGACATTAAAATATTTATATTTGTGAAATAAAGAGAGAGAAGTTAATAGAGTTTTAGAAATTATGTTAATGTGAGTGGATAAATTGTGTTTGTGTGAAAGAGTGTGTTAGTGTAGGAGAATTTATTTTAAATAAATAAAAAGTTAAATTAAATTAGGAAAGAAAATGAAATGGTTAAAGATTGAGTGGATAAGATTAATTTAGATAGAATGAAAGATCAAAATGTTGTCATGATGAGATTAATTTAGATAGAATAAAAGGTTAAAATGTTGTCATGATTGAATTTTAATAGCTCTTAAAATTAAAAAGGAGAGAGAATCTTAAATGATTTATATAGTAGTATAGATATATTACGCCTATTTTAATTTGTACTTTTATAAACTTTCCTGATTAGATGATTATGTTTTCAGAACTAAAAATTACATCAATGTTGTTTATAAGCTTTATAACTCTTATTCATATCCAATTAATTAATTATAACTAAATTACTTGAAAAAATTACTATCCAAAAAATAAATAAATAACTATATTAAACAATACCCTTTTTTTTAAACATCTATCGTCCCGTCAATTTTGCTCAAGTTATTTATCATCAAACTCGCTTCCCAAATCCCAAACTCTTTGCGATTCGAAGCCTCAACATGATCACATGAAGACAAAACCCGCTCAAATCTCAATTAATTTTAATTAAATCCGTTGTATTACCTAAAGTTAATAACAAGCTCAACATATCACCCGCATAGACAAACCTTGTATAACTCATTTCACTCATTTTTTTCATGACGAATCCAGTAAAATTAACTAAATGAAGGTGGTCGATTTCAAGCACAATCAAGAGTAGAGAAACGCACACAAAATCTAGAAGAGCTTGAAATATAGGTGATGATTACACGATTTCGGGGTGGAAGATGATTAGGAGAGAAAAAAAGGAAGAGGGGGAGAGTATGGGTAGTTAAGGTATATAAGAGAGGAGGTCTGCTGTGGATCAAACAAAATCTCACGAAGCAATTTGGCACTGTATGGATAATGTTGTGTAATTGAGTTATATTTTTCTCATGTTTTGAAGGCGTAGTAAGACATTTAATGAAAAAAAATTAACTAAAATAAATAATGGCTAACCAACGCTTAGATACGTGAAAAATATTACGCTTAATGTATTTTTTTATAAATTAATGTAATTCTTTTAATCAATATATAGTATTTTACTTCAATTTTTTTAAAAAAGGTGAAATTGATTTGGTACAAGAGTCTCAAAACTTGGTATTATAACCTGTCGATATGATGATGTGTGATGACCATCATTGGTCATTACAACACCTCTCTAAGTTTTATGGGTTTACCACAAATATATTATTAATGTTGTCTTAATTTCTAATTTGGTAATAGAAGTTTATATTCTTAAAAAATACGTGTATTTTGTAGAAGAATTAGTGGTATATCGACTTAAAAATACATTTAATGATGTAGAACATGAATCTATGAAAGTGCTTGAATGGTCCCACTTCACCATGGATTTATGCGATGTATATGGCCGGTCTAATGAGTTTTCATGTCTTAGGCTAAGTAAGCTACTAATGCCCCTACGTATGAATTTTATTACGCACAAACGAGATATTAAACATAAATGTATAAAATAAAAAAGGAACAGATTTTTTACTTAAAAAGTTCAAGTCGTTAACGAAAGTTACAAACTACCTAAAACGATGTCTATGGGCATTCTTTGAAGCAATAATACAATTAATTAGTCAAGCAATCATGCAACTAAGCATATAATGATACAAAGCAAAGAAGACAAAACAAAATAAAAGCTCAAGCTTAAAAAGATTAAACCTAATCAAGCTTGTATAATTGGGCTTTGAGGCAAATGTACTTTTCAACATCAGTTGATTAATAATTCTGCAACATATCAATAAACAAAGCACAATCAGATTCATGGATATAAGCAAAAATCATATTTATAGAGTGAAGAATTGATCAAAAGAAACATACAAAACGGATAAGAAAACATCAAAACTTGTAACACCCCGATTTCGAGAACCAAATTTTTCTTTTTAAAAACATTAACTCTAGTTTCTTTTGAATACGCAGCGGAATAAAAACACGTGACTAATATTTTACAACCAAAAGTAGTCACAAACAACGTTTG
>JAUEJL010063120.1:0-17988 GCA_032274825.1 Drosophyllum lusitanicum | reverse complement strand
TTAATGTATAACAAAAAATTAAGAATATACTAATTTTAAAAAAGTGTCATATTACAATAAAATTTACACCAAAACATTGATAAAAATGAGACGGTCATAAATATATAATTATTTTTTCTCTAAAAAAAATATATCACAAGTTACTAAACATAATTTATAAACAATCTATAATTAATTACATTAATATAAATTTTTTATAAAACTCCCTCACATTTTCTTAAAAGCCCCTCACGTGTTTTATAAAACTCCCTCATAATTTTCATCCAGTCTCCTCCCAATTAGTTTGAAATTCCTTTTTTGCAATGTGATGTCATCATTTTTAAAAACATGATTTTTGAAAAGGATGATGATGTCATCATCCTTATCTTTTAAATAGGTTATAAGATATGTTAATGTGGGTGGATAATTGTGTTTATGTGAAAGAGCCACTAAAAAGAAGCCATTAATGAGCCGCTAAAAATTCTTAGCCATTGATTAATTTTAATCGATGGCTAAGATTGGTTCTCGCAGTTCTTATACGAAAAGCAGTTCCCATTTGAATCCACACACACACATATATATATATATATATATATATATATATATACACACACACATACAACCCACTATGCATAAATATTATTAGAAAAAAAGCCCTTTCAATATTTTTATTTGGCCACTCTAAGTTAATATATAATTTCGGCCGCTTTAATCTATAAATCTTTGAATTATATTTAGGAAAAAGAAATGAAATGCAAAGAATTTCAACATCATCTTAAGTGTTAACCATGGTTTTCACCGACAAAAATGAATAATATACAAAATTGGCCGCATGGGACATTCACGAGCATTCTATAAATGGAGACGAAATAGGCATATAACACCTTATCCGGTCATACGAGTTCAATCGTGAAGTCGATCACTTGGATATGTTCGTCATCCATCGTGATCAAGAAAGTTCGTGATTGCGGTAACACCCAGAGAGTGGGCAGAATAGCCCTATAACAAGCCCATTGTAGGGACTCGTGACCCGGGCCGTTTCTTGGCAAGCTGGCATGTGAAGGATGGGCGACCAAACATGGCCCCTATAAGAGTAGGTCCAAATTTTGTATACACGCTTATACACATAATAATTTTTCAAGCTCAAACAATAACAAACTATTTGAAAGTCTATATCTAGTATAGTTAGTTCTAATTCATTAGGTTTGTGTAAGATGAAGGTGAGTTTGTGTGTGTTGTATGTTTTCTTTTTGCATAGTATAGACGGTGGCCGGAAATGGCAAAGGTGGCTGGACATGATCGGAAATGGTAGAGTAGGCTGGAAATGGTGTGGGTGGCTAAGCCTCGATGGCGGTAAGGATTTTGGGTAACAAATAGAAGAAAATCTTTATTAAACAATTATTTAAACATTTATTGTCATTTTTAATTAATTAAAGTTATTACAAAATAATTTAAATATAGGAATGATGGTAGTTTGGTCATTTCAATTCATTGAGTGAACAACAATGTAAGAAAATCGGGTTAGGAGAGATCAAGCCCATAAAAATTGCGACAATCAAATCTATAGTTTTGACCAAATCACAAAGATCAAAATTTTTAAAGTAATAGAAACTAATGGTTCACCTAAAGAATCATTAAAGCAACTAACTTGAAAACATAAGGAGTAAAGTGTTTATGTGAGAAAAAGGTAAAATGATTATTTCAAAATTTTAACTCTACTATTATTTTTAACAATCAAAGGACCAAATTATTACAAAACTTAAATCATAGTCACTATCGTGTAATTGAAAATTAAAGGATGAAACTTGAAATTTTATGCAAACCACAGACGAAATTTGTAATTTCTTTTAAGGTGCGTTTGATACATAGAATAATATTGTAGAGAAATCAGAGAAAGGAAAATAGTCTGGAGAATGGAAACTGATTATCTGTTTGGTAACATAGATTTCTACACATAAATGTAATAGAGAATCATCTCCATAATATCATAACTTTTACTTATGATTTATTTTGAAAGTGTTTTTTTTCTAATTAAAATATGTTTGTCAATATCTTTATTTAGCATATTTTCATCCCCATTTCAAGGACATAATAATTAAGAACCTTTTATTTGATTTATAGCGTCACCACATTCGTAAAAGATTATAACCTATTTGTATCTTTTTAATATGGGGGTGGTGGTGGAGGCAGTGGGGGTGTAGGGGTGTTCAAAATACGGTTATAAACCGTTTTAACCGTAAACCGAACCGCTCCGTAACCATAAAAGCCGAAATAGTTTTTAAATTTGGTTTAAAAACCGAAACCGATTACCATAATCGGTCTTCGGTTCGGTTACGATTTTAGGAATTTTCAAACCGATTAAATCGAATAAACCGAATTAGTTATTTTGGTATTTTTTAATTATATATCATATATATTATATTATTTATAAATATTATTCAATTTTTGACAGACATTACACATTAGGTCATTTTCTTAGTTCCTAAATTCCTACTCCCTCAATCCCTCTTGCCTCTCATTCTCTCAATGTCTCGTTGTCTTGGCGGTGCACTATTTAGTAATGGCATAAACCTGTAAACCACGTCTCGTTCGATACTCTATTCTAGTGTCTCACGAAGGCACAAATGTGTGATTCCACGAAGCAACGAGTCCACGAAGGTGTGATTCAACGACACACGACGGCGAGTGTGCGAAAGTGGGCTGCTAAAAGAAGCCAAATGGGCTGACGAATTCGGTTTAAACGGTTATAACCGAAAACCGAACCAAATTGGAATTAGGTTTTCGGTTCGGTTTTGACACTAGTTTAAACGGTTTCGGTTCTATTATGGTTTTAGCCAAAAAAATAAATAAACCGAATAAACCGAACCGTTTAAACCGAAAGAACCAAAAACCGAACCGATGAACACCTCTATAGGGGTGTTTGTGGTGGGTGGCGGTGGTGGTTATTGTGGATGGTGGGAGGCTGTGGTGGCGGTGGTGGTTATTGTGGATGGTGGGAGGCTGTGGTGGCGGTGGGGGTTGTTATGTTGTGTGGTGGCGGTGATGACATGTGGAACCTACAATTCTCTTTCTTAACCTTATCTCTTGATTTTGACACTTTTTCTAATCTTGTGAGTAGAACGATAAGTAAAAATACGAAGTGAGAGGATATGGGACCTCGTTTGAAAATTCTTTTTACTCGAAATAAAACAAAGAGAGATTCTATATCTTTCTACTTTGTATTCTACTTATCCTCCTACTCATAAGATCAAAACAAATGTCAAAATCAAATGATAACATGAAGAATGAGAATTAGTGGTAACTACATGTCATTATCTAATGGGGTTAAGATCCGCTTATATTTTTTTGAACGGTAAAATGGCAAATTTATATAAAACTAGCAAGATGCTAGCAAGAGTTCGTATAAAAGAAGACGAAATTAACAAGAACAATCATTATATTACAAACCCAATTTAACCATGTCAAATTGGCTAGTTTACTACCTCCCCTATGTTTCAACCAGAAATATGATAAATTAGTTGGCTGGGAAGAATAAAACGAGAATTTGCAGCTGCACCTTTGAACACTTTTTCATTTCTGTATTTCCAAATTACCCAAAAATAGGAGTATACCACGCTAATGAACATATCTTTCTTTATTCCCTTGAATTTTAGGACATCGGCCCATTATAGAAGATTTTCAAAATCCGGTATATTTTTGTTACTTATAGACCACTAGAAACATATGTGCTTCAACAATAATGATCCGCTTATGTTACGATTAAACATGACCCATCATATTTTCGAATCAATTTCTTATTTTTAGTGAGTTCTTGTGCATCGAGTTGAAGGATGAACTATCTTGATTTAGTATAAAGATATAATTTTTCCATAAAAAACATACTCGCAACAGCTTGAGCTGTAACCCAAACAGTCCTTCAAAAGCCCTTCGGTTTGCTGAGTAATTCGCTCACGCAATCGTCTTCAAATTGCAAACCCCCTTTTGTATTCTTCTAATCACACAGACAACAATCGCTCACTCTCCCTCTCCTCCTTCTCCATTTCCCGCAGAGATGGATTTTCAAGTGGTGGTGTTGGCAGGAGGCACTTCCAAGAAGCTTGCTCCTCTTGTTTCCAAGGTTTTTACAACCCTTTTCTTTCTACATAATTCATATTCGATTGCTTTGATTCAACTTTTTTTAATCCAATAATATGCAGGATGTTCCCAAATCGCTACTCCCAGTCGCCAATCGGCCAGTTCTATCGTATGTTTTGGACCTATTGGAGCAGAGCAATCTAAAAAATCTCATTGTTGTAAGACCCTTTACTATTGGTTGTACATTTTGATCTTTCGTTACTTCGTTTAACCTTATCATCTGGTTTTTGGAAAGAAATGTTGTAAATTTGATGTTGAAAGGGCTTCTATGATGGGAATTTTGATATAAACCCTAGAATTTCTTATGTCGATCATTTAAATTCTGGATTTTGTACTGGTTTATCTTTAAATTGTCTACAAAAGTAAATACTTAAAAACCTACCCATTGAAGCACTATGCAAAATCAGTTACATTATTATGTTTTCCATTAGAGATTATGCTAAATAAACCTTTTTCTCCTTGCAATCAAATAAGTACAACTTTCCTTGGAAGTTATTAATTGCCAAAATACGTATCAGACAATTGATTGGTTATTGTTTCTTTCTTTAAATTAAACTTGGAACCTGACTTCAAACTGAAAACAAAATTTGAAACTCGGTGGGCTTTGTTTTCGTAGTGCAATAGGAGTATAGGTACAACCTTGTAGAACCCTACACGAGTTATTCACAAAGGATTATGCTTTATAATTATATGGCAAGGCTTAATTTTCTCATTATATTTTCACTATATTCATTGCTATTTGATACATCTTTCCATCATATTCTCTATTTCCTTCTTGAAATATTAAATGCTTCATCATCAATAAGACTATCGAATGTCTTTGTCCATAAGTTGCGGTTTCAGTCTTACAATGTTCACTGAAACTACCACTCTGCCTAAAAATGTTTTAAAGTCTTGTAATTGTTGAATGTTGAATGTCTTAATCGGAAACCATAAGTCTAATTGATTCCTATTTGAATGATAAGAGCTTGTTATTGTTATTGCTATTGCTGTTGTTCTGTTATTATTGTTATTATTTGTAGATAAAAAGATGGATTTTACTAAATTAAAGAATTATAATTCCAAGATAAATTTAATTTTAGAGTTTTTATATAAAGATTTTGGGTACAGGTTGTGGAAGGGGAAGATACAGATGGTCTTGTTGAAATTTGGATATCAGAGGCTTATGTTGATCGATTACACGTTCAGGTAAGCTGACATATTTAAATTGTATTTGTTAGCTTTTGAAAAGAATTCGTTACTTACAGTTTCAGATAGAAAGCATTTGATTTAATTGTACAAAAAATATTCTTACTCATTGTAATCTATAACGAAACTTCAAGATGTAAGTTTGTACTTTGTATTCTGTCCCCCTCCTTGATTATGTAAAAAGTAAATTCATATCACTTTATAATTTTTTTACACTGCCAAAAGAACTTTCTTTTACTTCTATTTCAACTAAATTAAGTTTATAAAAGTGAATTCGTATCACTTAGGAATCTTTTTGTAGATACTAATTGTTCTATTTTTTTGGAATCTTTTATCTGATTAATTGAACTATATAAGCCTTGACATATATAGGTTGCTTCTGTCCCAGAAGAAGTTGGAACAGCTGGTGCTCTTCGTGCAATTGCTCATCACTTGACTGCATCTGACATCCTGGTTGGACATCTCACAGTTCTCTTTCTTTATCAGGGTTGAGGTGGCAATTTTGTTTTAACAATTTCTTATATTGGGCAATTATGTTTTAACTAAAACCGAACTAGGTTGAAAGTCACCAGAGTCTATTTTAATTCATACGACCTACTAAATTGTTGTATTAAGAGAGTTAGAGTACTATTGTTATATAGGGTGTGTTTTGCATGAACTTTTTGAATCTTTTTGGAACCAAAAGCTTTTAGTTCTAAAAAGTAAGCACGTAACCGTGTTTAGCTGGAGGCTTTTGTTTTGAAAGAAAAGGCTGCAAAAGGAAAAGATACTGTTAGGTGTTTTTAATGTGAAAACATTTTCAGATACCCTAATTTTGTAAGTTGTTAGACCAGTTAAGTTTTCTACGTGTATCCATTTATGACATTTTATGCTTTCCGGTTACAACTCTACCTGCTATCCTAGCATACAAATAAAAGCTGTAGCTTCCAAGTTCCAATCACCAACTACTTTTGCCAAAAACATGCCTATAATAGTTTCTAATCATATTTAACACAAATTAGATACTTTTTATTAATGAAAGTATTGTTTCAGGTCAACACAACCTGTTTCAACTCGTACCAATAAAATTTCCCGTTTCGCCCTGAAGCCCTTTTGGCTGGTTGCCCAACTGGTCCATTTTGCCACCTTTAGAACAGTGGGGTGCGGTTTTATTCTGATACTTTATTTGAAAAAAAAATTATTAAAAACTGCGTGCAGGTTGTGAGTGGCGATCTCGTCTGTGACATATCTCCTGGAGCAGTGGCAGCTGCTCATAGACGGCATGATGCGGTAGTAACTGCAATGTTTTGTTCCGTACCCGTTAGTGGGCCACCAGAATCGGGCTCTTCTAGTGGAAAGGACAAAACAAAAAAGCCGGGACATTATAATATTGTGGGGCTGGACCTGACAGAACAATTTCTTCTACATATAGCAGCTGGTTAGATCATTATTTGTATACATATCTTACATGCATTATATTAGAGGTTTTGAAATTAAACAGACCCTAATAACCCTACCGACCTGATTAAGGTTTGAGTTAACATGTGGACTTATTCGGGTTTCAGTTTTTTAATCAGGTAACCCTATTTATACACGTCTTCTTGTTTGGTTGGCTGCTTGGTGAGTTTGGATGGGGGTAGTCTGAGCAAGGGTTTCATTTTTAAATTTTTTTCAAGATATATTGCATTTAGCAATTTAGAAACCCTAAAATCCCAACACTTTGACCAGAAGACCTTTGTAGGTTTGGTACAAGTTCTAGAATATTACTTGCTTTTGGTTCATTTTGCATTTGTGTTCAATGTTAAAAATGTATTGAATATGTTTTTGAATCAAATTAAACTGTTGGAAAAACAAGAGTGTTTTAACTTATACTGTTTGTATGTAGTGTTTATGTTACCAAAATAACATCACTTATTCACCCGAAACCCACCCGAATGAAATCGAACCTGAATAATCTGATATGTTTTTGGTTAAGTTTTCGTTTATGCTTAAAAAGATGAAACCCGATTAACACTCATAATTGTATCCTAAAGTACTCCTATCTATCATCATGTGATCTGTAGGTATGGAAGTTGAGAAAGATATGAAAGTTCAAAAAAGCATCCTTCGTGCTGTAGGGAAGGTAAATCATCGTTGTTACTTGCAAAGAATCATTTTTTCCTTTTTTCACAATATTTCGTAATTGGGTTTTTAAAACATGTGTAGATGGAAATTCGTGCCGACTTAATGGATGCTCATTTATACGCATTCAAAAGGTTTGTGGTCTATATGCTTTTAAATAGATGGGTTTTGTTTCCCACTTTATTCAAATACTTTATTTTCTCATAGGTCTGCTCTTCAGGAAGTTCTTAATCAAAAGCAAAATTTCAGAAGCTTAAAGCAGGATGTGCTGCCTTATCTTGTTAGAAGTCAGCTGGTTGGTTTTTTAAGACTCCACTTGTGTCTTTTTATTTTTATATTTTAAAATCTATTGTATTAGTATTTTTATGTGATCATGTAATATCTTCTTTTGGGGATGTAGAGGTCTGAAATATTGTTGAATGGAGCAAAGGCGGAAGAAAACGGGAATGAAAAGAATGGTTATAATAACAATAAAATAATGCTGTCTCAGCTTCTGGCTAATGCATCTACACCAAGTTTTCATGAACTTTATGCCTTGGGTCCTAATGGTTCTGTTTCAGTTGACAGAAAAACACATAAATGCTGTGTTTATATTGCCAGCAAGACCAAATATTGTGCAAGACTAAATACCATTCAAGCCTATAGTGACATTAACCGAGATGTGAGTTCCTCTTTTCTAAATTATTTAATCTTAATTCTTATATATATTTTTTCTGGCTTAAGTATTCTTGTATGTAAAGGTGGCCAGATGGACGGGTTAGGTAATAGAACAAAAACATGGTTTTCTTGGTATCGGCTAGATTTGGGCAGGGCGTGTCGACCCATAACACTATTTATCCAAAAATTATATATCTTTTTGTATAGATAATTAGTGTGTCAGATTATGATTACAAAAAATGTGTCAGCAATAATCTACTTTTTTTAAAGTGATCTAGGAGGTTTATGCATTAAAATTTTACCTTGGGCGACTTTTTTCGTGGCTAATTTTTCTATAACCAATTTATGTTTTACCCGTTATGTATTAAAAGAAATCCTGGTTTTTTCAGGTCATAGGAGATGCAAGTCACCTTTCAGGATGTTCGTTCTCTGCACACAACAATGTTATTCATCCTTCAGCTGTTCTTGGTTCAAAAACCACTGTAAGTTATTCTATCTTCTCCATTTTTGAATAAAACCATTTTATTTACTACGTTGATAGTCAAAATTTATGTTAATAAGCCATTTAGGTCTTACGCTACTTGAAAATATTTCAGATTGTTTTCATGCTTCGACCCGTTTTGTAGTTAAATCTTTTAGCTTATGTTGTTTCTTTGTTCAAAATTTTAGCTTATTGCATATTGTTCGGCAACTTAATGTATTTATATACAGGTTGGACCCCAATGCATGCTTGGTGAAGGTTCACAAATGGGTGACAAATGTAGCGTTAAACGATCTGTTATTGGGCGTCATTGTAGAATAGGATCAAATGTGAAGGTATGATTATAATTACATATTTCCCCTTTCATAATCCTATCAACATAATTTGTTAATATATGAAATCAAGCGATACTAAATATATCAATGCCATAATAACCACACATGTTGCTGGCTTGTTTTGTAGGTTGTGAATTCGGTCATTTTGAATCATGTTACAATTGGAGATGGGTGTTCTATACAAGGATCGGTTATTTGCAGTAATGTTCAGCTCCAAGAGCGTGTTGTACTCAAGGATTGTCAAGTACGCCTTTGTCCACTTTTTTACATTTTCTTAGTGATTTTTTTTGCGCTTTATAGATAATGTGCATGTCAAATGTGATTACAAGAAACGTATTATAACAAGAAGTCTCTTTTTAAGAACATGATTTAGTAGGTTGTATTTTCTTAAACGATTAATGACATGTAACAGCCACGCACTTTCACACTTGTACCGATCTAACGGACGGGTTAATGGAGAGGGATCCATGTTCAAGCTGGGGGTGGGGGGGAGGTGAGCCTTTGGCTCAGATGTGCGAGGGATCCCTATAAAGGCCACATCATCCTAAGTAACTGATGATGTTTTGCAATTACGAAACTTTCTTAATCGGAACAGTTTTTACAAGCACTACATAATGGAAAAGTGTTCGATTAAGTACATTTGTAATTGCGGAACATTTTTTAAAATGTAGAACTGATGATGTGGCCTTTACATAGATCAAACACACTTGTGAAACTACATCACTATTATGTAGCGTTAACCTTTATTTAAGTATACATTTAGGGAGACTTGTAGCCCGGGTTGACCTGTTTCCTTTTAGCTTCTTAAAAAAATATATATTACCCATTCGACACGTTATAACCTTTTTAGCATTTGTACAATTGGTGTAGGTGTGACTAATTCTGTTTACTTTACCGTGTTGACTATGATTTAGGTTGGTGCTGGTTTTGTGGTTACTGCTGGCGGCGAGTACAAAGGCGAATCATTGGCAAGGAAATAAGAACAGCCTCGATTTTTACACTCTTTTCAGGTTTAGTTGTGTTTTGATTTTACATTTTTGCTACAGGAAATCATCCTTTTCTGTTGTATAATGAAGGAAATCTCATGTTTTAGAGATTATTTTTTCTAGGTTTTTGACAGTTTGGGAAACTGAAGTCCAGTTTTCTCAATAGAGTGATTTTTTGAATGACACTCTTAGAGGTCACAAAATTTATTTTTTATTTATATTTATTTAATTTGGTGGTGGTGGTATGGGGGTTTCCGGTTCGATTGAAAAGTGGTCATTTTTCGTACAATTGAAACACGAGGTTGGGTTGATTCAGTAACACTTTATTTTCCATTTATATAGATAAAGAATGTCAAAATAATTAGTTCGAAGAATATTATTCTTAAAATAATATTTTAAATCTCTCTTGATGATGTCGGAAAGGCGGAAACCTGTTTTTCCGACATGTTTTCCGGCTACTGCTAATACTGATTGCTTGAGAGTGTAGATACTCTTTATGGTGTTGGAGTTTTTGTATCTTTTGGGGTTTATAATTTGATTTTTTTTAGACCTGGGCATCTATCCATATTTTTTCCCTTTGTCACGTTAGCATCGTATCATTTTTCTCTTCTGTCCCTCTTCATCTTACTAACTCCCACATCCATCCCACTCAACCATTCTCTATTAAAAAAAGAATAAATGTAGAGAGAGGAGAGAGAAGAAGAAAAAAGGGGGGAGAGCGTGAGTGGGAACCAGTTTAAACCACTCACTTAGAGTCAGGGGTGTTCAAAAAAATCGAAGAACCGACCTGCCCCTCATGAACCGAAACCGAAAAAACCGATACCCGTAAAACCCGTAACCTGAAAACTAGGGTACCCGCTAAACACGGGGCGGGTTCGGTTTTTAAAACTTGATATCCGCGGGTACCCGCCTCGCCTCGTACGCTTTTAACTTATATATATATATATATGTGTGTGTGTGTGTGTGTGTTAATATGAAATAACAAAATCATTAGAAAACTTAAATTTCTCAAAACTACCTAACTTACTTCTAGTAGCCCCCACCGTTTCTCCCAATTCTTTTTTTGAGCTTCGATATCGTGATTTGGCAAGCCTGCAACGATCGAGAGTTCAACATGGAGACACTGAAATCGATCAACAGCACCAACTTTAATCATATCGGTTTTTTGTTTTTACGAAGCTCTCATAGAAGATCTGTTAGTGATTTATTCGTTATTATTAACTTGTTTTTACCATTGTTTATTGTTTTATTATGAATCTAAACTTGTTGAAAAAAACAAAAATGAAAAACAGTTCAATTTTAGGGTACCCGTGACCCGAACTGTGGATATCCGCCTCCCTTCGGGTACCCGCTGTTTGCGGTTCGGTTTCGGTTCCCAAAACTCGGTACCAGCTCCGCAGTTGTGGTTTCCAAAAATTCCCCGCCCCGCCCCGCCTCGTGAACACCCCTACTTAGAGTGATAGGAATGAGGGTGATGTGTTCATATGTATCACTCTCCATCCAGCTCCTTACCAACCGAATAGATGTATATAGCCTTACCAAGAACTTATAAGATTATTTAGTTATCAGACCAAGCGTTATACATCACCCCGCATACTATGTGAGTACGATGTGGGATGGCAAGATGTATCGGGAGCACCACTCCAATTAATTGGTTGTTAAGAACTTACTAGTTGATTAATTGGCACACACAAAAAAAGTAATATTATTAATATTAAATAGTTTGTAAATGCCGAATAAGCTTAAAAGTATTATAAGAACTTGTTTCTTATTATAATATATGACGAATGTTCAATATAGTTCACAAGTAATTCATAGTCCTAAGCAATGTTTTAAAACCCGAGTCGACCGGGCCGGTCGAACCGGTTAACCCGGGACCCGGCCACAAGACCGGGTCAATGTATACCGGTTTTTTGGCATTTTGCGACCCGGAGCGACCCGGCCGGTTTAGCGGTCGAGCCGGTCAATTTTAACCCGGGTTGACCCGTTTTTATATTAATTAATTTTTTTAATTATTTATTTTAATCCTAAAATTTGTTTTTGCATAAAATAATTTGCTATTATAATCTTAGTTTACTATTAGTCTTTTCAATAAGGTTATATTTTTTTGTTTTTACATAAATTTAGAAAACTCAAATTGTTATGTTTTTGTTGATGATGATGAAGTTGAAAATGATAGTGAATTTCATATACTAAGTGATTGTGAGCTTGATGCGTTACTTTTTTTTTATTTTTTGCACTTTATATATATGTATACACACATATATAAATAAATAAAACTAGAAACCGGGTTGACCCGCCGGTCGACTCGGTTGACCCGTGACCCGGTGAGGAAACCGGGTCAACTAAAAAACCGGTTTTTAAAACATTGTTTAGAATTGAAATAGGAGTTAAAATTCAAATCTTCGTTGGAACTCTTGGGTGGATAGGACCGATTGGCCTTGGTTAATTAATCACATTCATGACTACAAATTTTATAATTTACTTCAATTAATCGATCGTATTCTTTCAACATCCTAACAAACCTCCAATAATACACCATGAAATCGTACCACCAAATAATATAATTGGTACTGATCGAGTCAATCTAATAAACAATTAATTAAAAGAAGACTATAAACTGGCAAGAAACTTATATTAAATTAGTATTTATCATATCACGCCTTCCAAACAAATATATACTATATATTAACTATAGAGAGTGTTCAAATTAAAATTATTTTTCATATGAGAATGGCGAGAACCAGTATTAGATCTTGATTAAACTTAATTAGTTGTTAAAAAATTTTGGGCAGTACATTCATGACGGATTAATTAGTGTTATTTTGGAAAAATCAAGTTTTGCAAATTAGTGATAACTCATCCAGACGCAATTCACGGTTGAGTAAATATATAAATGATCAAAATACCCAATAATTAATGGTATTACAAATAGTTATTTTTGCAAAAAAAAGTTTTTGATTGAATTAACTTTTCCCTTTGCACCATCCTAGCCATTCATTTGAAAAATAAAATTAACTTGCTTAATCTTGACCATTTATTTATTCAAAATTAGAATTCCAATTTTAACGTTTGTTAGTTTCACTTCATATTTTAAATCAATTTAATTCTATTACGTCTATAGTTTTTTTAGATCTTCAAAAATAAAGAGGTATCAAATTTGAAATTGGTATAATACTTATCTCATATTTGCACCAATATATGATATTATTAGTTGTGTTGTTTAATCAACACTTATTTATTTATTCTAAATAAAGAATTAATTATTTATATGTATTTTGAAGAAAATAAATATACAATTCATATACTAAAATTGGTTAAATTTATTTATATATTAATTTATAAATTATAATAAATGGCTTGTTGTAATACCCGAGATTTCGAAATTAATAAAAGAATACCTTTATTGGTGATGATTGTTGTTACTATATTTATTTTGAGTTATAATTTAATTGTGGGCTAAAAACCTATTGGGCCCAATATGTATTAAAGAAAAGTTTTAGAAATGTAGAGATTTAATGAATGAACTTATTGGAGCTTATTGAGCTTAATTGACTAAGAAAGTGGGCTAAGGTCTTTTTAAAGAAAGTATATAAAGATAACTAGGACATAGCCCCCAACACCAAGACCAACACTGTTTAATTACTTTCAAACCAGTGTGTATTGTGTGTGTATTACTCTCTAGAAACAGAGGAAGAAGGGATCAAGAATTATCTTGAAACATAAGGAATTGCAAAGAGAATCATCAGGTAATGTTTCTCACTTCATTCTGAACATGTGGACATCAAATCCTACTCTGTTAGAGTGGTAAATGGATAGTTGACAGCTGGGTTTTTGGGGTTTTGGTGTATACGAGAAAACCAAGAAAAGATTGAAGCTAAACTCTTGATACTTGATGAAATGTAAATTTATCAAAAAGAAATTGTTTAAATGGATGTAGAAATGTTTTGCAACAAAAATGAAATGATTTGGTTGAGTTTTGAAAAAGTTGGATTTTGGAAATGGAGTCTGAGAGTTGTAGGTTTGAGTCCGACTAAGATGATACTTGGTCTGACTTTCATAAGTTAATTAATCCGACTTTCATGAGTTTTGTGTTGGTCTGACTTATATGTTAGTCCGACCTAGTGCGGTCCGACTTGTATGTTGGTCCGATTTGAGTGTTGTCTGACCTTCAGTGGATCTGACTCGGGGATTTTGTTTGAGATCCGACTTAACCTCGTAGTGCATGATCCGACTTAGAAGGTTACATAAGTTTTCGTGACTTGGGCCTGACCGGCCCAAAGGGCTAACCAACTTGTAGGTATATGGGTAAGGTCCGACTTACTCAAAAGATTATAAGTCCAACTCGTTAAGGGCTTGTGAATCAGTGTGTGGTCCGACTTCGAGAAGTCTGGCCTAGATGAGTTTAATTTATAAAGTTCGTTTGGTTTTAATCCAGTAAAGTAAATTGTAGGTTTGTGCGTCGAACGCGGGACTAATTAAATTGGTAAGCGTCGACCGAGACTACTGTCAGGTAAGTAATCTTACTTACATTTTAAATAGACATTAAAAACGTTGATGGCATCCAAGAAAGTGATTATTACATACGGGATTACGCGAAGGTTATGCTTAGACCAACACTTCGGTGTCGGGTATGTTTTAATTAGACTTCGTACACGGCCAATGATGTGTAAGTAGGTGATAAGTTATGAGATATGTGAGTACACTGACTTGTACATGATAATAATATGTGTGCCATGTTATATATGCGATACGTGATGATTATATGTTCAGTATGTTACAGACCATTTACTTCGGTAACGGGCATGAGACCAACACTTCGATGTCGGGTATGAGACCAACACTTCGGTGTTGGGTATGAGGCCAACACTTCGGTGTCGGGAATGAGACCAACACTTTGGTGTCGGGTATGTTAGACCGTTGTGACGATAACGGGTTCGAGGAGACCGTCTAGCAGGCGGGTATGTTGAGACCACTTACTACGGTAGTGGGTATGAGTTATGTGTTAATTGATGAGACCGTCTAGCAGATGGGTATGTCGAGACCACTTACTACGGTAGTGGGTACGAAAAATATGTTTGATGAACTGTTTGACGAACAATTGGTTTGTAATCAGGCTTTATCAGTATTTATTTAAAAGTTTGATTAGCGTGTTTGATTTCGGTGTTTAAAAAAAAATATAAATATATAATAATAATAAAGAGACTTGGGATGTTACACTTGTCTTTTCTCTTTTTTCGATATTAATAAAAGACTAACATTTATTAGTTTAACTAGAAAATCTTAACTTTTTATTTAATCAAAATTAAATTTTAACCATTCATTTTGATTAAAATTAAAATTCAATCTTAACTTTAAATGTTTAAAATTGGAACTCAAATTTGATTTTAAATTCATTTAATTTGCATTAAACTATTTAAATTCATTGTCTTTATCTATGTTTATTATATATAATAAAATACAAATCTTATCATTATTAAGTTTCACATCTTTCTACAAGTTATTTTTATTTACTTTTGTGTCTATTGAAATTAATATAAAATTCTTTTAAATTTTAAGAAAGTTTCATATTGATATATTTTTACGTTTATATAAAGTAACCATATATTTAGCTAATTGAATATAAAATAATATTTTCATATACATAATTAAGACTTTCCATGTGTTTTTACGGGCATCTAAGCTAGTATATAATAATAGATAATTTCAATTGTTTATTTCAATATTAGAGTTAATTACATAAATGGATAGTGTGTTTGTCACGACAAACTTCACTCAAAATTACGAAAATAATCATTGTGGTTATCAATTTATTTCACTTTTGTTCTTTTACACTAACTTCAATTAAGTTTGACCATTAGTTAAAAGATAATTTGGTCACTTTTTATTTATTCTTGTTATCAAACTATCTCTAACCTCTTTATACTCTTTTGTTAAATTTAATAATTAATTAACCTTTTGTCAAAATTAACTAATAATTAATTAATTATTAACAATTGTAAGTAATATTTTTATACATATTAATTATTGATTATCATTTTAAATTTTAATTATGTTCTTGCTATTATTCTTCATCCTCTTCAGCTTATTTGATCAATTCAGTTTTGAATTTCAATTTCGCTCGTTCGAATTCAAAAAAGGGTTTTTGCACACAGATTGCAGATAACAAAAGAAAATGTTTAGTATCATAATTCTTACACGCTACAAGATACAACATTGATCGAAACCCTAAAATTTTCTAAACATTTTTGCAAAATATCCAACTATATATGTCGCATTTGAAAAGCACACATTAGCTCAATTAAGCTTGTTTAATGTTTATTCTTTGCTGTTTTTACCTCTGATTCCTTTATTTTTTCTACAAACTACAATCACGTTTAACCCTTATTTAACCGGTTCTTTAACAACAAAATTCCCAATGTGTTTGCGGTGACATAAACGATGCCATCCCTCTCCGGAAGAACACACACATACATAAACCGCTATACACAGGGAAACGCCTAAACACTCGGATTTGGAACAAACTCAGATATGGAACAAATCAAATAAAATAGATTCAAGAAAACCCACCTACACACATTAGACATCCTACACCCACACACACCTAAACTAACAATATGGAATAAACTCAACAACCACACACACCTAAACTCTCATATCTTGAACAAACTCAACACCTACACATAAGATCTACAAACATGTACACAAATCATTTAAAAAATAAAAGAAAAGGAGGAGGAGATCTTGGTTAGGTCACATCTAGACACAATGATGTTGAAGAGGGAAGGAGTGGTGACGGACGTTCTTGAAAAGAGAAGAAAAGGGTGGTGGCCGGAGATCTTGAAGGGAGAAGAAAGAGTGGTGGCCGGTGGCAATGTTTTAAAAACCGGATTTTTAGTTGACCCGGTCTTCTCACCGGGTCACGGGTTAACCCGGTTTCTAGTTTTTATTTTTTTTATTTTTATATATGCATATATGTGTGTATACATATATATAAACAACAAAAAATAAAAAAAAAATACATAAACCTACAACATTATCAGTCCAAATACAATAATTAAGTTCAACATACAATACTGTGTCAACTAAATAGGACTCCATCGAAGCTGAAGATGCGATGAAGGCTGACGAAATGAGTAAACGATAGAGGAGGCTTCAAGTTAGGGATGCCATTTAGGGTTAAAATAAAAAAAGAATTATTAATATAAAACCGGGTCAAACCGGGTTGAATCGAACTGGTAAACCGGACGGGCGCTCCGGGCCGCAAAATGCCAAAAAACCGCTGTAAGTTGACCTGCTCTTGTGGCCGGGTCAACCGGTTCGACCGGCCGGGTCGACCCGGATTTTAAAACATTGGCTGGTGGTCTTGATGAGAGAAGAAGGGGTGGCGGTGGTGTGGTTGTGTAACATCCTGAGTTTGAGCCTAGTTGTTTCGTAGGCTAAGGTATGTTTATACATGATTATTATTTGATTTAATGTTTAATTATTTAATAAAAAGATTTACTTGGATTAATTGTTATATTAATTAAGTAAAATAATTATATATATATATATATATATATATTAATATATATGTATGTATGTACGTATGCATGCAAGAGTAGAGATATTTATGAGTTGTGAGTCATCACAATGCTTGACACCTCCTGCTTAGTATTATGTGTATGCATAAGTGGGTTTTAAGAAGGAATTAACATCTGAGGCATTCTTCACTTTGAATCTGCTTGTATGTGTGTTGTGTGTGTTTGAGAGAAAAAGATAAGAAGAGCATAATTTGGAAGTTGATTATTTGGAGGTTATTAGATTCAAGTAAAGGTTAGTATGATTCTTTATTTGTTTTGAATCATGATTTATGTCCAGCATGCTTTATTTGTTGTTAATAATCTGCTGGGTTTTTATAAAATCACCATGGATGAGTTCATGAAGAAACCTTGTTTGATGGGTTTTGTTTGATTTGATGACTTTGATGTTTTTAACATGTTCTTGATGTTTCTAGACATGCTAAATGATGTTTATATGTGTTTAGAAGTGTTAGAAAGTGATTTCCAGTAATATATAAATATTTGGAATATTATATGGAGCTGGAAGATGAAAAAGTTGCAGGTTGGATTCTGGAAGACGACGCGAC
>JAUEJL010063109.1:0-17990 GCA_032274825.1 Drosophyllum lusitanicum | reverse complement strand
TTTTAAACATTCATTCTCTCGTGTAATTCGAAATGGGAAGACTACGAAGTTCTGGTTGGATCCTTGGTTAACAAATGATATTCCATTGAGGGAACTCTTTCCTCGAATTTTTCATATAATATCAAACATCAATTGTTTTATATCAGATAGATGGATCTCAGACACCAATGGCTGGAAACCAAATTGGAGTTGGAAGACTACGCCTAGAGGAAGAGCTTTGGAAGACCTTGCCTTCATAACTGAAGCTTTGGAACCAATCAAACTAGACTCTACAAAAAATGATTCATGGGCTTGGACGCTTTCGACTGATGGTACCTTCTCGGTGAACAAGCTTTCACGTCTTATCAGGTTAAAAATCATGTCCTCTTCCACCACCAACACAGCTTCTTTCTGGAATTCATGGCTTCTATCAAAGGTAAACATTTGTTGCTGGAGGGCCCTCCACAATGCACTCCCAACAAGGATAAATCTTCGAGATAGAGGAATCACTTTGACGGATCTTAGTTGCCCTCTCTGCTCACAATCGCCAGAATCTTTGAATCATCTTTTTTTCGACTGTCCATTATCGTTGGTTACTTGGAAGAAATTATTTGCTTGAATCAACATGACGTTTCGTTGTTTCACTTCTATTCCCGAGTTCTTGGAGTTTTCAAATTTAGTTGGGTCTTTACATTCTACAGCCACGAGGGTGCTAAAAGGCATCGGTTTTGTGTTTTTTTGGGGCCTCTGGAATTGGAGAAATAAAGTGATTCATGCGGACGACTCGGCGAAAGAAACACTACTACGGAAAGATCTATTCGTGGAGGTTCAACACAAGTCCTTATTCTGGCTTAAAAACCGTTGCAGGAAAAGTAGTCTTACTTGGATCGGAACAATTGGGTTGTTAATCCTTTGAATGCCTAGATTATTCTGATAGTTTTTATATAGCTATTCTCTTATTTGGTGTATTTTGTGTAAGGCATCCTACTCGGATGCTATACCGGACCAAGTTATTTTTGGTCATTTTGTAACCTTTTGCTTATGATAATACATCTTTTCCAGCCTTTCAAAAAAAAAATTGAAAATGTCTTGACGAAGTCTGTTCCCAGGTGGCTTCTTCGGTGGGTAAATTAAACCATTTGACTTGGAATATATGAGTTATGTCCTTGTTGATGGTGAGAATAGCTTTGGGGACTAAGGCTAAAGGCTGTAGCGGGTAGTGTTAAGGGAAACGGATCCAAGCTTCTTGGAGGTGATCCTGAATAGGCTCATAGTAACGAAACATGGAAGACTGGATGTACTGCAGCAGCCAGGGGTAGTTCAAGTCGGTAAGCTACGCTGCCAATTCTGGATTTTGATAAAGTCAATTGACCCAGCTAAGTGCTTCTCCTCTAAAGAAAAACAAGCATCATGAATGCAATGTGCCTCGAGTATGTTATGGATAAATGTCTTTCTATTCAAAGGATCCAATTTGTGAGATTCGAACAGTCAAATGGTAATAATTTCAATCGAATTGGTCGGAGTACAAAAGGAATAAGACAAAATGTTAAATGATAACATGATACTTAAAGGACCAACGACGTAATTAACACTTCTTTTAGCTTATTTTAAACTTCTCAACAACAAGAGTGTCTCGATCTCCCTTTTATGTCGAGGGTAGGATCTGTTATCCTTGATCCATGCTTCCAAGTTTTAGGAATCATATATATCCTTAATTAGCGACGACTTTGAGTATCGGCATCTTACAGTATCTTTTCTTTTCTATAATAAGAAGTTGTGGACTTGTAATTAATGTACGTGTCTAATCTTTTTTATCTTTCTTCAATTTATTCCAGTAAAGATTTTATGCACCTAGCTAGCTTGTAGCTTCTTAATTGATAACTTTGATCTGATTGGATGCGTATTAACCTAGCTACTACTATATAAGACAAAAACATAAGAAAATTCATATCAAGTGAATCTTGCTTCATTTTTTTTATAAAAAAATAAACAGCAAACACAACCATTAACCTAATCTATAAATATTTTCACGTAAGAATTTGAACCCTTAAGCTCATATAATAAGAAATACATACCTTAATTATTCATTGATACCGATGTTGATTCTTGATCTTGATAACATAACTGTAATTCTTTTGGGCATACAAATAATAACATCTTTGAAGCCATATATTCAATATTTTAATTTTAATTAAGTATGAAATATTTTCAAATAAATAATGAATATGGAAAAGATTAATATTCAAAATAGTAATTAAAAAACATAAAGAAAAATAAATAAATGGTGTGGTGGGTTGAGTGTGAGAGACACTAGTCATTTGTCATCATGACAAGGAAAGGGTGGATGGCATTATCGAAAATATCTTACCTATCATGCACCTAGATTGAGCAATTTATATGGTTGAGCTAATTATCATCCCTACCAACATAACACATCCAACTTTTCATTAATTGTACATCACTTTAAGATTTGTTTCGGTTCGTATCATTTTCAATCAAAAAAATTTTTTAAAGGTAAAGACTATTATTATATTGAAATAAGAGCATGAAATATTACTACGAGGTGAGGTTTCAAACTATGAATCTGTACCTTCAACAAAAGAACAATACAATGTAATTTGACCTACTCTCGAATATAACGAATATCTTACAAGTAGATCACCCTATTCCCAAAATTTGTCCTACTCTTGAAATACAATGAAATTCAACCAAGATTTTATCTCAATTTCATTCAAAATAACTACGAATTCGATCATAATTAGAAACTTTCTTTTGGAAGTCGTTTTATATGCTTAAGAATCTATCAGCGTCATTTTGTACTTGTACAACTTCCTCCTTCTCTTATCTTCTTCCTTAGCTCTTTATCAACCGCTTATTGTGGGAAAATAAGAGATTAAGGCACCATCCCTTGTTATTCTTCCAGAATTCCATAAGGTTGCCATTAGGGGAGCCGGGGAGGGGTATGGTTGATCACGCAACCCGTGATGGGTGGCCGGATCGTGCCGTGATCACCACCCTTGCCAGCATGATTCTCTGGTGTGTGTGTGTGTGTGACAAAGATCAACAATGAAAGTGTCCGGTCTTCTTTCCCTCTAATTGTGTGTGATAACTCAACCCAATTATAATTATATGCTAGAATTCGTTTGAGTGTTCTATTAAGGTTTACTCCAAAAATAACTGTCACTATAACAAAAAAATACATGAGGATTATCAGTTATGAGTCTACACCAAAGCAACCTGACCAGGAACCATCCAACAATCTCGAACGGTGTGTAAACCCTTTAGCTTCACAAGATCCAACAATCTCCCCGGCCGTAATCTAATATTTTATCAAGCCAAAATTTTAATGAAGAACCAATCAACCATTTGCCAACGTACGATTTGGAGAAAGATATCTTGCTTTTCATGTTGCTAGCTTCTTATTAAACTTTTCTAAAAAAAGGGTGGTTTCTTCTTAATCCACCTAATCATGGTCGATAGTTTCTTCTTCAGGCAAATATAAATTTGGTTTCTTTTTCATCGTCTTGTTCGTATGTTCAAACTCAAAAACCTGGAAATTAAAATGAAAGATAAGAAAAAAAATAAAATTTTAAAAACCGGTTAGTTACATGTGATAAAAATTTAATACCACTTTTTAAAATATTTGTTTACCTTGGCTCTTTCCCAAATAATATAAAACACCACATTAGAATAAATTACACCACATTATGAGTGAAGACAAAGTAATGGTGTACGTTTTCATAACTTTTTTTATCTTTATATTTCAAGTTACTTGTAAATATTACCCCTAATAATCAATTCACAAAAAAACCACTATTCATTTCAATTTTCATTTTATCTCCTCAAAATTTTTTATTTTTCACCCTTTAATTTATATAAATTGCATTTGATCTTCATTTTTTAATTTTCGCCCACAAATATATTTTTATTTTTCACCTTCAATTTTATATAAGATTACATTTTATTTCATTACATAATTTATAGTTTTATTATCATTATTATTCTTTTTTGTTATTACTACAACTATTAAATATGTTTTTTGGGCAAATTAAACTCTAAAACCAAAAGTATAAGTAAACGTGTTAAACACGTAAGATTATGTAAGTGAAAATTTCAACATGGGATGAAGCGGTAAATTAACAATTGAAAATTGGTTAGAGTAATTTAATAAATTGACACAAATACGAAAGTAATACATTTAGTTTTGTATAATATATAAATAAAACAATATTACAAATTATACCATAAAATATCCAAGTATATAACTACATATGTTGGAGAAATGTTAAGTTATATTAGCCATTTAATTTTACATTTAACTTATCAATCTATAATTTACGTGAGGATAGATATTAAAGTTACATAGTACTAGCATCACTTAATATTTTTCCATACATGTTTTACTTTGTATGTATATTACTTGAAGATATTTTTTTATGTAACAAATTGTAAATATCAAATTTTTAATAGGATATTTATGTACCAAATTCATCTCAATTTTCTATTGTAAATAAGCAAACATAAATATAACTTCTAAAAAATTAGTACAACAAAGGGTAAGATTTTTCGTATCATACACACAACCATATGTAAGAATGTCTATTTAAAATATAGTATTTATGAATAAGATATATCTGTGTTCCCACTAAAGATCTTTGTTGCTTTTGTTTATATCCTTTTAAAGTCTAGAAGATAATTTTAACACCAAGTGTTATGACCGGCTTCTTCGTTTATACATGTGACACATAAGTTTTCCAAGTCATTCAAAATGATTCTTTTTCATTAATAAGGTCAACATTATCTAATTATAATTCAATAAAATTCTTATTTATATTTCACATTTAGCATTATTAAACAAACTATACATAAATAATTAGATAAATTATATTTTAACTTTATAGTTTTTAACATATCTCTTACATGGTTTTAAAATAAACTAAATATTAGTTCTTTACAAAATTAATAATAACTTCGTATTATCACAGCTAATGACATAGTAGACAAGCAAGTCTTCTAAAAATGTGTACATGTTGATATGTCAAAAGAAGTGGTCTTCACCTATAAAAACAAACAAAAGAGAGTAGTAATTCAAGGTTAAAAAATTGATCGACAAATAAAATTAGATATCCGGTCTCAAAAGTACACACTTCTTACGTATATTTTATTACAAGCCCTGATCTTTTTTAAGAAACAGTCGCACCTTTAAAGCTTCAACAAGTTACAACAAATAATTTTAATGTAGTTAACTACTTGATAGACTATAATTTGCTAAAATATAACTGTATTTTTTATCTTCTTATAGGATGATTATCAAATTAAATAATGTATACACATACTATATTTGAACAACCATCTAATGTATAATACTATATATAAATTAAATTAGTATAAGTGTGATTATTTAAATATCAACTCAGCGCAACGCGCGAGTATGATATAACTTGTTGTAATAAATTAAATGTAATATTTTAGAAGTTACGGGCCAAACAGTAACTGTGACCCTTTTCGGTCAAACGACGTTGCAACGTCTATATAAGTAGTCAAAGGGTATTTCTGTAATTAAACTAGAAAAAAAATAGGGTTTATCTTTCCTCTGGACGCCCCTGTGCACCTATAAAAATCAGTATTGAGAGAAACCCTCGGCGTCACTCATCTACAGAGGCTTCCAATCGCTCCGCCGCCGCCATCGGACGGTAAGGGTATCAGAACTCTTTTACATACTAACATATTTACGAAGGTTTGCCGTTGCTTTTGATAGGCGTTACGTTTGCCGGCTCCCGGCGGACGTGTCAACGAAAGCATAAATTGAAACTTCAATCGTCGCCGGATTCTATCCGATTTTCTCTAAACAACTACAATATTTACTTGTAGATTGTTCGTTTTGTGCTTTTGAAACATAATCATTCCCCATGTCGAATGAATTAGACACCTATTAAATCTCTTCAATTGTCGAAATATCGATTTTGTTGCTTCATAATGGTGAACTCTCTCAAAATTGAATGAGAGAAATTCAAGTTTCCGGAGCATAGATTAAATATTTTTTTAATTGCCAGTATTAAACAGCTCGATGTGTATACAATCGCATTGATGTTACCTGTCTCCTGGCACATTATGTTCATAGTAACCTACTGTAGCAAATGCACAATTTCGCGGTTCATTCAGTCATTCTTGTACGATTCATGTTACTGATGTACGTCGTAAACGTTCACTTTTTTGTTTTAATTTTGCATCGAAATACTGATTACCAGCAGCCTTATTATTAATAGATGTTGTGTATGAGCCGATGCAATATTGATTTCTACTCCGTTTTTTGATTTTTCGATTTCCGAAGTTTTGGTTCTCTTTGATGAGCTATATTTATTCAGAAGCGGAGAAATTTTTTCACTTGTTATAGTCTTTTAGATACTTTGGATATGATGATTATTTCCCCAGATGATCGAATCTGAAATAACTGAGCGCAATTTTAATTTTTCTCTTTCCAGAGGAAAATCCAAGCCAGAAATCTGATCCGTTCATGATAATTAGCTTCAGTCCTGTTTGATTTGGTGGTTCCCTTTGATGAGCTATATATATATATATACATATAGTTCAGATCTCTAGATTTTTTCTGTTTGTTATAAGAATATCATTTTTAGAGGATGGATATGATGATTATTTCCCCAGATGATCGAATCTGAAATAACTGAGCGCTCAATTTTAATTTTTCTCTTTCTAGAGAAAAATCCAAGCCAGAAATCTGATCCATTCATAATAAGTTTGATAAATTGTTTTAGGTTATTTGGTTGAATCTTGTTTTATTTGAGAAGAAGAGGGGTTGGAAATGATGATTATTTCCCCAGATGATCGAAGTTGATTATACTGAGCGCAATTTTTTTAAATTCTCTTTATCAGAGAGAATCCAAGCCAGAAATCTGATCTAATACTCTGTATTCGTCTCTCTCTTCTTTTTTTTTAACTTTTTTGCAAGTGTATTACTTCTACAGTTGTATACAAGTGTATCAAATCTAATTTTAAAGTTTTTTCTTTTAGACCGAAAAATGTTGGTGATACGAACCTGACATGGCCATTTGGCCTACCCAAAAGACACATCAAAACTTAAACGACGTCTCAAAACTTCGTTCACCTACGATCAAAATTTCGGCTTGTTACTTTATTGATATCGTCCGCATACTATCAAAATTTCGGCTTGTTGCTTGGTTGATCGGTCAAGAAGTCCATCACATACAATTAAGCATTTAGAAACATTATAGAAGCATAAAAGGTTGTGTTTTAGTGTCTAAGATCATTTTGCTCGTCTTAACCAAAAAACCGAAACAAAACCAATCTAGGGGTGTTTTTCGGGCATCGGTTATTACGGATTGGGTATTTTGGTTATTTCACCTTTAAAAAGATAACCGATAACCGAACCGTTTTAATATTCAGGTATGGGTTAAAATGAGGTACGGTTCAGTTAATATATTTTCGGGTATAACCGAATTTGGGTATTTTGACTTTTGTGTTGTACAATTTTTTTAGTCAAAGTATGTAATTGGGTTAAATGATGTATATATCTGAATAACGACAACAAAACAACTAATATGTTTTCACGATTGTATCAAAACAACTAATATGAAGACATGTCAAGTTTTGCTAAAATTAAAAACTGTCAAGCTTCATGAAATTCCCAAACAAACATGTTTCAAGTTTTATACCAACCTAAAAACATGTTAAAGCTCACAAAAATAAGTCTATATCAACACATATGTAGTTTCAGAACATAATAAAAACGTGTTAAGCTTTATAGAATATATTCATTCTTTTTGCCCTTTCATGTTTTTTAATACGAGTCTTAGTTAGATTTCTCTTCTCTCTCAATTCTACATAAATAAGAGAATTTTTAAAAAAGAAATATATAACATAACAAACCCTTAATCAATTTCTTGTAGTGTTTTCCAATCTTCTTCACCCTCTGCTTTGGCAGTAGCTTTCTGAAGCCAATTTTGGGTGCAAGTGATACTTTGAATTATTTTAAGAGTTAAAGAACTCCTACACGGGTCTAAAACCCTCCTACCAGTGCTAAACATCGATTCTGATGCCACAGTTGTGACGGGAATAGCTAAAAATTCTCTAGTCATCAAAGAAAGAGTCTGGGATATGGGACTATTTATTTTTCTCCATTGTAAAATATTAAACGTTGATGAATCTTCTTCAACACTTTCTTTCAAATATTTTTCTAACTCACTACTTGATTTAATAACATTTGTGTTCATCTTTTCTCTCCATTTATTTCTCAATGGGGATTTTGACATCATAGTGTTTTCCTAACATCGAAGATGAGGTGATAGACTTAGTAGTACTAGATGTAGTATTTGGAGAATGGATTCTAATATAATCTGTATAATTCATACATAGAATCCATAATGTACTTTTTTGTCTCCTTTACCACATTTTCCCCGTAAAGTCCATAATTGTCATGAAGTATAAACAAATACTTTAATTTGTTCCCTGGGTCAATAATCAGAGCAAAATATAATAATGGATTCATCTTCTCTATGTCACTATAATACTTATCAAACTCTACCTTCATTGCCATTGCAATCTTACAAAGTTTAATATCACATATTGATTGCATCATACAAGATCGTATGAATGGTGTAAATTTCCACATAACGCGTCTCGGAACCCTCGAAGTAACATCATAAAAAGGTTTTAAAAAATGACATAAAGTCCTAACCTTTTTCCAATAACCATTTGAAGGTAGCGAAAAACCCGCTTTCCGAATATCGGACCCAAAATCATTTTTCTCAAGATCATATATCTCAAAAGCCTTTTTATAAGCCTGGACAACTTTGAACATATGTTAAGTAGAGTTTCATCTTGTTGGAACATCTCTAATCAAGTGATTTGTTGTACCACAATTAACAATCTTTGCAAATTTATTAAATTTATCGATTCTAGAAGGTGAGTGCCTAATCCACCTAACCGCCTATCAAACATTCTCTACCGAACTGTCAACTTTTTTAAAACAATCTTGCACCAACCAAGTTTAAAATGTGAGTAACACATCGAATGTGTGCCCATTTACCATCTACTAGACACTTGTTGGAATTTTGAAATCTTTTTCTCAAGAATTCAATTGATGCGTCATTAGGACTTGCGTTGTCAACGGAAATTGTTAAAACATTCTCTATTACCCATTCTATTTAACACTTCTTAACCATTTTTCCAAGATCAACCCCCCGATTACCCTCTTGAACCTCAAAACTCAATACTTTTTTTTCAAATTCCATTCATGATCAACAAAATGAGCCGTGAGACACATAATTTATTTGTTGAGTTGAAGTCCACGTGTCAGTTGTCAAACAAATCCTACCAATGTTTTTTAATAAAATCACGAAGTTTTTCTTTTTCGTCTAAAAACAATTGGTAGATATCTCTTGTAATTGTACTTCTACATAGAACTTTAAACATTGGTTGAGTAAGACTATTGTAATGCTTAAAGCCCGCACGTTCCACAAAACTAAACAGAAGCACATCAACTACGATCATGTGTGCTAGTGCCTTCCTAGATAATTTTTGATCAAATTTCCAAGATACCAACTTGTTTTCATCCCCATAAATGAAATCTAACCACTAAGTTTAGCCAAGCACACTTTACATTTTTTAAAGTGATGGTTAAGATTAAAGATACCATAATCCTTTGAGCAACACTTGTATTGCCCCCCACCACAATGCTTACATCTTGATCTTATGACGCTGTTGTTGTTCGTAATCTTGTCAAATTGCTCCCAAACTTGAGATCTTGGTTTGTGTGATTTAGGCTGTTTCTCATTTGTTTTTGGTATTGGCTCATTGTTTGCGCTTTCGAGGTTAATAGTCTCTTCTTCAATGTCATCGTTTATTTAGCCCAATTTGTGACTACTATAAAGCAATAAAAAATATAACTCAAGACCATATTCTGAAATAATAAAACCCACTAAGTTTGACCCAACTTAGTATAACGGTTAATCAATAAAACCGATAGCGAAAACCGCTCTTAGGGGATTCTCCGGTGGGGTACACTCCATCACTCCATGAATGCTGCACATAGTATCAAAATCTTGATGGGAGGAGTTTAGGACGAGGGAGAATTATTTTTTTTTCATCTCAAGATAAGAAAAAAAAATTCTAGAGAGGAGAAATTTAGAACTTTTAATGTGAAGACATTTTAATATTTTTTTATTATAAGTTCTTGTTATTAAAGTAAGGACAGTAAAAAAATTACAATGCTAGATTATTTTGATCGAATTGTTAAGTTAATTAATATTGTAATTATTTGCAACGAGTAAAATCAATTGAAAGATGTAAAATATGTACACAATAAGCATTCAACCATATAATATGGAAAAGTAAAATATGTACACAATAATCAAACTAAAAAATGTCATTTAACCATATAATACGGCGAGAATTAAGAACATACGATGCTAATAAAATGTGAATATAAATTAAATATGTGTTTATAAACCAAACCTAAGTTTTCACATCTTTTACCTTAAGAATTTGTATGCCAAAAAGTCATCCTTGAGATTTCACAATGGAGTCACTCGTAATGGTTGGTTGTAAGGTACTAAAACTCGTGCTATTGATGACTTTAAACCATTGGGAAGCAGGATCACATAATTCTTTAGTTAGACATTTACAAGTATTAGTAATAAGGGTGTTTTGAGAATCTATATCGAGGCAAACAATAGTGTCATTATTAGTCATTGATGAAAGGTGCATTTTAGACGCTGAGATGGCATCCCACTTTGAAGAAGCGTCTCTACACATGACACCTGCTTTTACCGGTGTATGCACCCCATCGGCTTTCAGGCAATAATCTGTGCCCTTGATCATTAATACATTTTCTGGGGTGTAATCCCATGCCTCTGCATTGGAACATGGACCCAAAGTCGACGACCGGCTTTGCACACAAAGTCCTGTTAACGGATGAAAGATGATCTTATGTTGAGCCATGTTTGATAAACCCGGTGCTGCAGTACATACATGAAAAGCACATTGACGTTAAGCATAATGGACCCAAAAAAACATATAAGATGTGTATATCTTGCTCAGAAGTTTATTGTGTAACTTATATGTGAATTTGTTTTTTAAAATAACCAAAATAATATATGCTTATCTCATTAAAATAAAGAATACCTTGAAAAGGGGATTGAAGAGGTGAAATCTTCTCCAAAAAACTAGAATTCCTCGGCTCACGCCAATTCCAATTCAAAACCCCATAAAACTCCTCCATTCCAGCTACACCTTCTCTATAATAATAACTCCCAACAAGAGTCCATAAGGCCCAATCAAGGTCATGTTCAGCGGCCCAACCCAATAAACAATTCAAAAACCTATTGTCATTCTCATTTGTACCCCTTTGATCCACTCCCCACTCACTCATAAACAAAGGGTAACCTTGGTCCAACAAAAACATTGCATTATTAGTCATTGTGTCGGTTATACGACCACATACATCGTTTGAGTTTCCCATGATCCAGTCATCGCCATTCGAGAAACCATACCAATGAACCTCATAGACTAGTTTATTGCCGAAAGATAAACTAACAGGATTATTACGAAGAAACGACAAATCCAGGTCATAATTCAAACCCGAGAGAATGACTAAAACATTAGGGTTTGCCGCATGAACCCGTTCTGCACATTTTTGCATGTACCTAGCATAGAAGAAAGACAAGTGGTTATTTGAGCATGCATTACGATATTCATTAGCCACCACATAAACTATACTGATATAATATTGTATGTTTTTCATGATAATACGTACTTGTACCATGTGTTGACGTTTTGTCTAGGCCCACGAAGTTCATTCCTCAAGCTCATACCGACCACGTTGGTATAACCTTGAAACATGGTGGCCACTCGAGTAATACCCTTTATCCAAACTTCAGGGTCGAAATAGAGGTCGCCAAAGAAACCGTTACCATCGTTGTCGTTGCAACACCATCCGGGCTTGCTTACATGGTTGTCAAGTATTATCATGATGTTGTTTTCGTCGAGGTTGGAAACTACTTCCTGATTTTGTACAAATTAAAGATGTCATGTTTGTATTTGAACCCTGAATTAGATGCTTTCAATAAAAATTGGTCTTGAACTCAAACAAAACAATGTGAGTATTGATAGAAAGAATTTACAACTTCTCTTATGCGATATGTTACATACATATCAAATAACAAATATTATATTTCTTTAGATCAGAACAATATTATTTTCAAGAAAAAAGTTCTTTTAAAAGATTTATCCATTCAAATTACATGATGTTAAAAAGCGAGTTTCATATGAAAATAAACACTATATATAACCTTTTACACATCCTATCAAAAATTAATATATATCACTGGTAACGTACTCTATCAACCAACTTGACTAAATGATACAGTCACTATCGTACAGTTGGATTTCCTTTATAATATTAATTATGTATATATATATATAAGACACACACACCCCTTCCCATTAATTAATTAGAGACAAAACAAATATTCGGTCGTTTTACAAAATTTAATAGTCTTTTTTACTACTGATTATTATTATTATAGCTATTATAATGTATTCTTAAATTAATTAATTTGGATCAACAATTTTTTAGTTATATATGAAGAATATATTTTAAATATAGAATTTGTGTTTAATTTAATTTAATTTTTAATTAAAAGTTATGTTTTAGCGTTATGTTTTTTAAATGAAAACAAATTGTCTATATAATAAAGAGAACCATCATGACATAACCTCCATTTCACCAAGAATTCGACTAATTAATATTTTTTAAATAACACAACATACGCACGAATGAACTAAATTACCGTTAAATGTATGTCTTTTTATTTATAACGGAACTTAAATTAATGAACATAAACTTTTTCATCTTGGTTAAATATAAGTAATCATTTTATTAATACATAACATGAATGCTAATTTTAGAAAGGAAAAGGGGGTATAAACTTATAATTTAATTAATGAATTGAATTATTGGGTGAAATAAATAAATAAAGTCAGAAGAAAATAAATGCAATTTGGATTAGAAGGACAGATCACGTCCATACTCCATATTCAAAAAAAAAAATTTAATTTTTTATCTCCACTTTTCTTGTGTTTAGTTGAATTTAGATATAGATGAAATAAAACATCGCCCACTAAAATCATAACTTGAACTTACCTGGAAAGCGTTGATGAGTGAAAGGTCAACGATGGCGGGATTGTTGGCTTGAACTCCGGCGACGGAGCCCGACAACCCTAACGACTGCAACGATCGCCTCACCGTCATTGAGCCCAAGGTGTCGTTGGTAAACAAGAACAATGGATACGTGAGCCTCACGCAATTGAAACCCATCTCAAGTATTTTCTTAGATATCACGTCCACTGGTTGTTTGCTCAGCCCCTCAGCCACCGCGGTGTCAAGGTGGCTAACCCAGTTCACGCATGATAACTTCACTCTCTCACCGTCGTTGCGATCGTCAATGATCCAGCGTGAGTTTGTGGAGAGCGAGAGAGCCACCGTTTGGTGATGGTAGGGGTGGTGGTAGACGGTGGTTCGGGGGAGGATCAAGAGGAGAATGGGGAGAAGGAGGAAGAGGAGTGTTGATCGGAATGCTCCTCCCATGGTTGTGACGTGTTTATTATTATTATCCAAGGTTAATAACCTTCTATATACAACAGCACACTTTATTTATTTATTTAATTACTAGATTAGATGTCGTGTAAGATATGTATTGGTTTAAAAAATAATAAACATCAAACATTAATAATAATGTTATTAAATTATAAAACATGAAAAAATGAGAGAGAAAAATGACAATAGACCGGTGGTAAGCGTCAACGCGAGATTGAAGGTAGAAGTGACGGTAGAAATGTGGTATCATGATACGAAGATAAATGATTTTATTTCTTGTACAAACCATTAACCATTAATGTTATAATTAGAGTAATAAGGTAAAATATTCATTGTTTATAATTAAAAATAGTTCAAAATAATTACTATCATTATCATTTGTCAAGTCTTTACAGGTCTGTCTGGCCCTGGGCTGGACCATAAAGGCTACCGATTAGTCACACACCGCAAGAAAATTAAGCCCGAATGAATATATTTTTGTTTAACCCATAAAAGAAAATGAATAGGCCCAACAAAAGCAAATTGGAGATACCGGGGAGGCGCAACCAGACAACTTGCGCGTTGTTCTCAGGAGGAGAAACATCGAAACGATTAAAAAAGGTAAAAGAAATCGACCGGGTTCTCAATCCTCATCGTCATTAACCTTTCAATCAGATATCGTTCATGGCCGATAGAACTTTAATCCCGATCGCCATTGTTGTGGCCCATTCGGGTCTAAGCAATAAGCTGTAAGTCCTACGTACAGCTATATACATTGTTCGATTCTTTTGTTCTTCCTTTGAATCAGTATAGAAAGTTGATGTTTAGTATTTGTATTTGGTTCTTCATTTGAATAATTTTTTTCTTCTTTCTTTGAATGTAGTTAATATTGTACGTGTCTTTCATTTTGAATCAGAACCCTTGTTTTGGTTTTGCGATGCATCGTAGTATTGATTTCATAATTTGATCCACTCTCATAGTTTGAGTTTGGTGATGTGTAATCATATTCTCAATTATTGGAACTATCATCTTCTGTTTTTAAAAAAAAAACTCTTTTTTTTTTTACTTTAATTTAACACTTAAAACACAATCTTTTGAAGAGGACTCTAAGAATGAAATACCTTTAATACATTACTAGTTTAATAACACTTGCACTTGCAAAAACTTTGAATCCTAGTATATGTATATATATATATATATATACATACATACATATATATATATATATAATATGGGAGGGTTCGTTTAATAACCATTATTATTGCGAGAACCAATATTAGTCATTCAATTGGTAAGTGGAATTCATGGATGAAGAGCGTGGGGATAGAGTGTGACAGGTTGCATGTGATGAATTCATGGGTGGGCAATTGAATTAAAGGATGGGGAATTGAACAACTAGGATCGGTTCTCGCGGTATTCACAATAAAATTAGTTCTCAAATGATCTTTTCCATATATATATATATATATATATATATAGGAAGATTCATTTGAGAACCATTTTTATTGCGAGAACCGCGAGAACAAATCTTAGCCATTCATTTTGGATAATGGAATTCATGGATGAAAAGCGTGAGGTGATTGAGTGTGTCAGAGTGCATGTAAGGAATTCATGGGTGGACAATCCAATTGAAGGAGGGGGAATTTGACGGCTAAGATTGATTCCCGCGATTCTCACAATAAAAACGGTTCTTAAATGAACTTTTCAATATATATATAAATTATAATTTAGCCTTTAGGACTTCACTATTGTGGGTTCATAACTTTATTTGATTTCTTCTATCTTTGGGCTACATTGCAACTCACAGTCTCACAAGTAAAAAATCATATTCAAAAGTGAAAAGTCAGAACTCAGTTACGTGGAAGTCAGAAAATTTTATATTGACAATGTCTAAATTCTACTCCTCAAATGTATAACTTCCTTTAATTCTTTTAAGGTTTTAATCACTAATCTGATTGTGAATATGTGAATTGTGTTTACAGTTTGCTTTTTGATAATTGACAATTTGAATATGAACAAGGTATATCAAGTCCGCTCGTTACGTCAGGTGATATTTAAATACGTATATTCTTAGTAATTTAATTTACATATAATATTATATATAAGATAAGATAAGATGGTTGTTCAAAGTTAGCATATGTAGACAATATTTAGTTTAACATGTACCTAACGCATTTGATGGTTATATTATGTACTTAAGCTTAGGTGACCTAATAATGTTATTAAATCAAATGTAACTTATATAAATTAAAGGGTAAAAAGTGAAAATTTATAAAGGGCTGAAATTAAATAAATGAAATGAGATAAACAGAACCTGAACCCTTAACCTCAAAGAGGGAGAGACACCTCACACCTTAATACACCTTGATACTGCTAAATCATATACCATTTGATTTGTAAATAATAGTAAATAATTTTATAAGATAAAACGTAACTTAGATAAACTTAAGGGTAAAAAAAAGTAAAATTTTATTAAGGATTAAAAATAAAAAATTAAAATAAATAATGTTCTTATGAACTTATATAAACTTAAAGGTAAAAAGTAAAAATTTATTAAACTATAAAAATGAAAAATTGAAATCAATAGTATTATTGTGTAATTTATATAAATTTAAGGGTAAAAACTAAAAAATCAAAATGAATAGTATTTTATTTTAAAAATCGATTATAAGGGATAATTTGTTATTGATTTGTTACTATTTGATAGTATTCCACTAATTAGTTTATTTTGTAGTTCATTGTTGTTTGCTTCCACTACTAATGTGCTAAATTACTACTTAGTTTACGTGAAAAACTAAAGTTACTTCATTGTTGTTTTATACTTTATTTACTTCGTGTTTCTTAATTTTTTTATGTGGGGCACTTTTTAAGATTTTGTATCGGGCTTAGAAAATTGTTGGATCAACTCTGAGTATTTATCGCTAATGTTTAACTAGTGTTATATCTGTACGGTATTCGGATACATAAATAAAACTTTTATATTAATATGTTTTATACATTCTGCTTTTTAAAAAAATATAAAATTATATTTCACTTCTAAAAGTTTTTAGTGTAATATTAATTTTTTTCTCGTATTTCACGTCCAAAAATTTTTTAGCGTAATATTATGTAATATCCTGATTTTGGGCTTAGTAGTTACGTAGGTTTCGGTACGTTTACACTTGATATTTATTTGATTAAGTGTTGATTTATTATTGATAAACTTTAAAGTTAAAGTTTAGTATTTTTAAATATATGTGTGTACGTATGCATGCCTTAGATTGTCAATATATGAGATTATTGTAGTAAATACACCTCCTGCTTTGTGTTTTGTGATATGCATACGTGGGTTTTATGTGGATAAGTTATGAGTTAACCTCCTCATTGTGTATTAGCTGGTGTGTGTTTGTGTGTGTTTTGAGAGAAAAGTTAAGAACTCAAGTTAACTTGAAATTTGAAGGTGAAGATTTGGTGTTTGTTAATTCAAACTGAAGGTTAGATTATGTTTCCAGCATGATCTTGATCATTTTGATATACTTTGTTGTTAAGTTTATGTTTGTTATATGAGGAACACCATTGATGAAGCTTGTATGAAAACTTGACAAATGGGTTTTATATGTTTTGGTGTTTTAAAGGGATTTGATGAGTTCTTGATGTTGTATACATGTTATATGAAGCTTATACATGTTTTAGAAGTGTTTATAGTTGAAATCAGACTTGAATGTTGGATTTTTGTGAGTTTGAGTCGGCTGGATTTTGAAGAAGATGATGCAGGTCAGGACGCGACGCGACGCGTCCAGATGAGGAACGCGACGCGTTCCCGAAATCCGACGGATTCTTAGAATCCGACAAAGCAAATCCGGAATCTTTGAAATCCGATATTGAAAATCCGACATCAAGAATCCGAGATGAAATCCGAGAAACTTGAAATCCGGCATTCGTGAAATCCGACATTATCACTCGACGCGACGCGTCGGTTTGTTGGACGCGACGCGTCTGCGTGTTTTGTGGATTTTAAAGATTGTTTGTATTCTTTGATGATGTATGCTATATGTATATTCATATGTGAATCTAGCATGCTATGTATGATCAATGGAGATATAAATATATGTTTTGATATATATTTATGAACCGGATACTGATTTCAGTTTTATATGTTCTCAGGAACGGACAAGGCTCAGTAATATTAGACTACTGAGTGGGAGTTTGAGAACAAGAGGTGAGTGGATGTTAACTCACAGATGATGTTAGTTGTAACTGGTTTTGGTTGCAACTGTTTATGGATTGATGCATGGATAGACTTTATGTCTGATGATTAATTAACTGTTGTGTGTTAATTAATCGTTGCGTCAGTGATATGTATACATGTTTGATTGGGAAGTCAGTTTCGGCTGGGCACATGGGCTGGGTTTGTTTGCTA
>JAUEJL010063098.1:0-17992 GCA_032274825.1 Drosophyllum lusitanicum | reverse complement strand
ACGTGAGTTATATATGGTGAAATTATAGCTGTGACTAGCTTAAGTCAAAGCTATATATATATATATATATATATATATATATATATCTTTGGTTAAATTGCACAATTGGTCCCTCAACTTTTCTTGTTTTATTTTGACAACTTTAACCCCTCAAGTTTCTAAACACCTCCTAATCTTAATTAAGCAATCCACTAAAACTGTAATACTTGTTTAATTTATTTAATCACGAAATTTCAAACTTCGGGTGTTACAAATCCAGCCTCTCATTCTCATCTAAATATTAAATCTTATTTAAACCTCCCACTATATAAATATATATTTCATAAAAAGAACTTCAATAACTTGAATTGCTTTTATGTGATTAACTCTACGGAATAATATATAGTTTTGTCCATATTAAACAAAAGTACATGTTTAATAAAATATATGAGAATAAGTGAGCAAATTAAATAGCATATAGTTATTTATGAGCACATCTCTATCTCAAACAACGTATGTGCTCCTAGTAGGCGATAGCTAGGAATGGTAACGGGGCGGGTTCGGGCGGGTTTTGCCTCTCCCATCCCCGATACATGAAACTAATCCCCGTCGCCGTTGGGTTTTCATTCGGGGCACCCCGTCGGGGATTCTTTATGCCCCATCCCTGACCCGAAGAATAATTACCGACCCGAACAAAGAAAAAACAATCTGCAATTAAAAAACTGAAAAATTGTGCAAAAAGAACATTAAAAAGGGGACAAAAGCGGAAAAATTATGCCCAAATACAATACAAACCAAGTCTTTGTTACACATTACATAATGTAAAAGATTATTCCTAAATAAACACAACTAGAAATAAAGTATTTCTTAATATAATCAAACACAAGTCACAAACTTGTTGCAACATGCAATCAAACAAAAACTTGTTCCAACTTTCAAATGATTCTTAATCATTCAACAATAACACAAATGGAGTACCAAATCAAATCATATCATCCAAAGTCGTTGTGCCACTTTCTTTAGTACCTCCCTATATTAAAAAACCCGTCAATAGTTCAATGATTCAACCAAATTATAAAATAATTATAAAAGCATTGTTACCAGGATAGAATAAATAGCAAACCACCAAAAAATTGGTTGTGAACTAATTGGTTGTGAAGTGTGAACTAATCTTGAAAAAAAACAGCAAACAAATTTCTACTAATGAGAGAACAAATTTATATTTTGCAGCAATTGTGAATCGAAGTATGTATGTGATTCATAATTTAGCTATTTCAAATTGGTTGTGAACTAAGATCCACTATGTCATTTAACTCATATCAACTTCTGGGAAATTAATGAAGTGTCGTTTATATAATAAATCATCAGATATGAAGTAAACCGAGACGGCACAGTCGATTGATCAAAAGAGAAATAGAAGGAACATAAATACACGAATCAATTAATCGAAAGAGAAATAGAAGAAACAAGATTCATAATCTCGATTTATGCTAAATCAGTTTGAATCAAGTGGGACTCGGCGGCGTGACCTCCTTTTTGACTTGCGAGACGGCACAGTCGAGTTTGAGAAGGAGAAAGAGACGCCCGGTTGGCTGGTGAGACGACACTGTCGATCGTCGAAGACTCGAAGTCGAAGAATGAAGAATCGAGAGTTTGAAGGCTCGAAGACGTGGGGGTCTAGGGTGAACCAGTGGAGGCGTGAGTAAAGAAAGTGAGGTGTTCAAATTCTAAAAACCCTAAATGTATTTACATTTTATTATAATTTTATTTTTATTAAATATATATATAGAGAGAGAGGGAGGTTCATGCGAAAAGTGTTTTATTTGTGAAAAATGCGAGAAGCAATTACAACCATCAAATCATATAATCAAAGGTTAAGATTATATATGGCATTCTCATAATTAAGCTATGTATTCAAGGATTATTAAATTAAATTAAAAGGGTAAAATAGACATTTATTCCTAAAGAAATCATTTCCCTAAATTAACTCTCCATTTATTATCCTCCCTCTCCTAATTATTCTCACCCTCCTCAATTTAAATTTTGATAGTATCTCTTGCCAGACTCCTCATTTTAAAAACCCTAATTTGTAGCTCTCTCATTTTAAAAACCCTAAGGGAAAGAAATCAATGATTACACAAGTAATTACATTCCTTCATTTTCATTCCTTCATTTTCATTCCATCCACTCCCCTTGTTTTTTTCATTCCATTCATTGACAACATGAAAATTGACCATTATACCCTCGAACTAACCCACAATTCTATCCCTAGATTATCTTTCCGTGTTATATTTTCAGTCCATTGTTTCTACTTTTTTTCCAATCTGATGGTGAACTTTGTTCCTGCTTTTTTTCAATCTAATCAACAATCACGTGAGTAGAATCGAATTGGTACTCTTGTATAAGAATAGTTATTTACATCTTTTTTTTGTTTTCTTAATTGATGTGGTACTCTTGTATAAAACAATTTTTATATGGTTTTGTTATTATTAGGTTGACATTATTTATTAATGATAATCTCGTAGTTTTGATATTTATCATTTTTTTAAGATGTGTAAAGTGTATTTAAAATAAATTGTTATATATGAAATTATTTCAATTTAAGTTATATCTATTTTTAATATAAGGGTAGTTTGGTCATTGTTTATTTATTTCATTCCATTCTAATGTCTATTTCTCTCTACCAAACATACTACAGTAATGATTCATTCTATTCCGATAAAGCAACCAAACATGTAGATGGAATGGTAATGAACTATTATATTCCTTTGTCCATTCTATTCCTTTGTCTATTCCATTCATTTATCATTCCTTTCCGTCCAACCAAACAGATTAGGTTTTAAAAAACACCACACATGACAATTGACAAAATTAAAAATTTGGGAAAACTAGCTAAAAATGTAAATACCTCAAACTGAAGGGGCCTACTTGATAAAAAAAAACACCTTCATTACTTTGCGTTCATACAGCAAGATGATACTAGCCTTTAGATCAGATAGTTAAACCTTCACCGTCCATTCACCGCCACCACCGCCACGTCATCACCGCCTGAAACGGCCACGTATGTAGCCCAATATCCACACACGAAAGCAATATTACACAAAGTAGAATCAAGTTACTCGTTTTTGGCCTTTTTCTTGATTTACGCAGTCATCAACAGTACGGAATTGTATAAATTCAGACCCACCCCCTATGTCGTGTTCATCAGCTCGTGTTTTCAATAACCTCATTGCTCAAAGGACTATAGTTTTCACTTCCAAAACCCTTTCAAATTCTCTGTTAGTTTCATCTGTTTCTTCAATATCTCATCCAATAGGTACCAAAAAGTCCTGGTTTTCCACAAGATTCTGTAGTACAAACAGAACCCCGGTTTTAGGTTTAAGATCCATGGCCACTCAATCGAAGCAATCAGTTTACGACTTCACCGTTAAGGTTTGTTTACTTCAACTTTTAGAGTTTTGTAGTGATTTTCTTTAGTTAAGGATCTATTTTACGTTATGGGTGTGATATTCTGATATCGAACTCGTTAATTTTATTTGTTTGCTTGATTGCTTCATGTTGCCCATTTTAGGGTTATGAAACCATTTTCATTGATTATTAATTTAGATGACCTTGTGAGTTTTTGTGGTTTAGCATGTTTAGATGTAAAAGTTTGATCTTGATCTTGTTATTTATGTTGTGTTTTATGGTTATCTTGAAAGATGGTTTCTTCAATCAATTGCTATGCATATTCATTGATTAATTCATGAAAATTATAGCACATAATAGCCAAAATACTTGATAGTGTTATTATTATATATCATGGACTCGCATTTGTTTGTTAACCACTATATGGGATTGTGTTTGTTTGTACATACTTTACATGTACTGTGAACTTTTGTGCTTCGCGTTTGCTGGTTTACAAGTTTGAGTTCTTTTTGCTTATGGGAAAATTTTCATATAAAGACCTCCTTTAAGTGTCATCTTTTTAATTCTGTTTACACACACACATTTGGGTTGGTTTTCTTTCAGGATGCAAAGGGCCAAGAAGTTGATCTTAGCAATTACAGGGGGAAAGTCCTGCTTATTGTTAATGTTGCATCACAATGGTAATATATGTGTTCTTATCGCTTTTCATGATATGGATGCACCACAATTGTGTTTCAAGAATCCTTTTTTCCTTAGTGTCTTGTTAGTAAGCTCTTTTTTCTGTTCTTATTTGTGTTACAGTGGGTTTACAAATTCTAATTACCCTGAGCTGACGACTTTGTACCAGAAGTACAAGGATCAAGGTTCTTTTCTTTTTTCCAGCATTCTTGAGAAATTGTTTTTTTTCTTCCAACACTCTGGAAGTGGTTGTTGTAACTCGAATCATGTTTCTTATTATAGGTTTTGAGATTCTTGCTTTCCCATGCAATCAGTTTAATGGGCAAGAACCAGGAAGTAACGAAGAAATTCAGGATTTTGTTTGCACTCGCTTCAAGGCCGAGTATCCCGTCTTTTCTAAGGTTGGTATTGGACACACTCTTTCTTGAAACTGAATGAAAAGCGATGAATGACCTAGGAGGTGTTTGGATGTGTTTTCTGAAAGTGTTTTAACTGGTGTTGAATAATCAGAATCAGCCAATTAGTTGTTTTCAAATGGACTATAGGAGATAGTGCTTGGATGTGATTCTATCGGACGAATCATTGATAATTAGATATAGTTGTTAGTGTTTGAATAGTTCTGATTATCTAAGTAACTAATATATAAAATGACCATAAAGGATGTATTGTGGCGGAAAAAAGGAAGAAGAAGAAGCCTCTTAAGATATGAGAGTAAAAATTGATCTAGTTAGGGCAAAAGAACGGTTAAAAGATAAATATGTTTTCCCTTTTGATGATCAGTTGAGAACGGATTGTTCGAACCTTGAATGGTTAGATAATTAGTTCCATAGTTTTGTTTATCTACATTTGTATGTTAACTAGGATGCTGTGTTAATAATGTAGGTTGATGTGAATGGCAAAAATGCGGAACCCTTGTACAATTTCCTGAGGTCAAGCAAAGGAGGGCTTCTTGGTGACAGCATCAAGTGGAACTTCACCAAATTTCTAGTTGACAAAGAAGGAAAGGTTGTTGATCGCTATGCTCCAACCACCACTCCTTTAAGCATCGAGGTAAATCTTGTTAAAATAACATAGTTCATCTAAATTTCTCTCCCAAAATCATGTAAAATGACTTTTAGTTTGTTTTTCTTTTAATTGCAGAAGGATATAAAGAAGCTGCTTGGTGTTGCATAAGTATATCGGCCTATGATATATGCCTTTCTAATTTTGGAATAAATAAGCACTGGAGTGGTTATACATAACAGTTCCTGAATGTCTTCGTGTGATATAAGCTATGTTTTTACTTATGAAATAACCTCTTGCATGAGTGTTTTACGTTATCTGGTTGCCACTTTATTGCTTACTTTTTCTAAGCTGTGTGTTATTCTGCTGTAAATCATATAGCTTGCTTTATGGTTGGTTTAATTCTCTATTACGAGTCATATATCAAATTACAACAATGTCACTTGGGAAAGAACTCTGGCCGATATACCAAGCCCAGGACAAAGTAACCCATAGTCTTGACTCTCGAGTCTTGACTAAACTAATGTGGTGAAAACGTGTATGTATATAGGATATGACTCGAATTTATTGAAACTAGAATCTAATTAAATGGGAAACTCGACTTTAACGTAAATGGCCGGGGTTTGAATTAATTAATTCAAAAGTGGTCAGTGACGTTCAAATTTTGCAAATTTTGAATTTGCATGAGATACGGCCAACTTTTGTATATTCAATTTGAAGTTCAAAAATCGTGAATTTATTGTTTTAGGATTTCTAGTTTGTTTAAGTTATAAATATCGTTGAGTCAAATGTACTACATCAAACATTCTCAGTTAATAAAGAAGTCTTTGGTTCCTGCCCATAGACGTAGGTCGTGACCCTGACGACCGAACCACGTTATATTCTCTTGTTTGTTATCCGCATTTTCTAAGGGGTTTTTGTTAAGGTTTCAAGTTCGATACTTACAAGGTGGTGATCTGATTCCTTACAAGTGGTATCAGAGCCTAGGTTT
Source organism: Drosophyllum lusitanicum (assembly GCA_032274825.1). Lineage (NCBI taxonomy): Eukaryota > Viridiplantae > Streptophyta > Magnoliopsida > Caryophyllales > Drosophyllaceae > Drosophyllum > Drosophyllum lusitanicum. Next base: position 11,934 of record JAUEJL010063098.1, on the reverse strand, counting down.
TTATCTTGACTCGCGCATTTTTTGATTGAAGATGTCATTTTTTGAAGTTTGATTTGGAGATATTCAATGGTTCAAACAATTTCACGCTAGGAAAGGTAAAGATGAGGGCTCTTCTAGTTCAACAGAGTTGCGCGGCGGCGTTAGAAGGAGAAGATAAGCTTCCGAGGGATATGAGGGAAAGAGACGTTCTAGCAAAAACATATTCGACGATTTTGCTATGTTTAATTAATGAGCTGTTGCGGGAGGTAGTGAAACAACGGTTGCTGGTCTGTGAAAGAAGCTGCGTGAGAAGTATCAGAAATATACCCTCACGAACATACTTTATCAGAAGCAAATGTTGTATACTCTCCTAATGTTAGAAGGCACCTAGGTAAAAGATCATCTTGATAATTTTAATTGTACCATCCTTGATTTGAAGGCGGTAAATGTTAAAACTGAAGATGAAGATCTTGCCCTAATTCTGGTGTGTTTACTGCCGAGTTTATATGAGAACTTTGTTGATACCATATTTTATGGTATGTCAACAATTTCTGTTGCAGAGGTGAATGATGTCTTATTGTCGAAGGAACTCAAGCACAAGGTTTTTGGTAATGAGGGAGAGTCCAGTTCTACCTTGTATGTGGGCAGGGGAAGAGCACATGACAGAGAGGGTGGTGTGGGTTGGTCTCGTTCCAAGTCAAAATTCACGGAAAAGATAAAATATTATCACTGTAAAGAGGTTGGTTACATCAAGAGAAACTGTCCTCAACGGAAGGGAGGTGCGAGTTTGGTTCAGGGAGATGGTGACATAGGCGATGCTTTGACCGTATGCACGGATAGTCCTATAGATACCTGTATCTTGGACACGGGTGCATTTCATCACATGACGTGTTCACGAGACTTGTTTCTTTTTTTCAAGGAATGGAATGGTAAAATGAAGCTGGGGACTATGGGATTCGGAGTGTCAAGTGTAGTGGTACGGTGCAGATTAAGATGCATGATGGAGTGGTCAGACGGATCCATTGCTGGTATGTCCCAGATCTTCGGAAGAACCTAATTTCCCTTTGTACTTTGACCAAGAATGGGTATGATTGTATTTTGAACGTCGGCTCCTCGGCGGTACTGTCCTTTGAGCGAAAAATTGACCTGACAAAGTCGAGACGACACGGGTGGAGTTTGTCTCCGGTGAAATCGCGTGACTCGGTGTCGAACTTCGTGGCTCGTACGAGGAGGTAATCCCTTCGGGAAGTTTGGCAGGAAGGAAACGGTTTTTTGTTGATCTCATTGATGGTTGAAGAAAATTCAATTCAAGGGGAAGACTATTAGGATATGACTCAAATTTAGCAGTACGATTGAAAATGGAATCTAATTATATGGGAAGCTTGACGTTAATGTAAATCGCCGGGTTTTGAATTAATTAATTCAAAAGTGGTTGGTGAAATTCAAAACTTGAATTTGCATGCGATACGGCAGACTTTTTTGTATATTCAATTTGAAGTTCAAAAATCAGTTGTAGATATAGCCGGATTTATTATTTAGTTAGTTTAGGATTTCTAGTTTGTTTCAGTTATAAATATCGTAGTTAGGGTTGAGCCACATGTACTACATCAAACACATTCTCAGTTATTAAAGAAGTGGTTCCTGCCCGTGTACGTGATTGAATCACGTTATATTCTCATGTTTGTTTATCATGTTTGGTATCTGCATCTTCTAACCGGTTCTTGTTAAGGTATCAAGTTCGATCCATAGAAGGTGGTGATCCGATTTCTTACACCTTCAAGTTAACAGTTGAGCACGAGTGCATGACCAACATTCATCAGAACAAAAAATTGAAATTGTTGGCTTTAAACAATATATATCTATCATAAAAGAAGATCGAGACAACCGAAATGACACTGAATTACTTTATTAAACATTTTCTATTATCTTTTGTTTTGAGTTTTGACACCATGAGACCTTAGTCAACTAGGCCAAGAAACCATGATCGGGATATCAAGAGGCAATAGCTTCCCAAACTGCATCCACAATATCACTCTGCCTGGAGGTTGATAAGTGTGCTCGTCATTGTACCCAACTAGTTAGCTCTAAGTTGTGGAGTCTGAAATGCCTATTGTAAATCGTGATCCAACACGTCAGTTCGTCTTTTAAATAGACTTCTTTATACATTTGTAACACTTTGCAGAAAGCGTATGTATTCTACGACATTTAACAAAATCTCACTAGTTCGTTTGTGGACGTAGCTCGATTACTTTTGTTAGAAATAGTAGTTTTGTAGTTTTAGTTTGAGTATAAATACTGCATCTCTTGTATTCTTTTAGTAGCTACAACAATATATGAAACAAACTCTTTCTCTCTCTCTAACTTCTACTTCTTTCAACTTTAATCCTGTGAACCACATAAATACTTGTTTTCTTATTGTTTTTGTGGATCTTTATCAATTATTTATGGTTCTTATTCATAACACGTCATTGTAACTAGAATAAACCTAGGACATCTTTTCATATTATTGTAATAACCAGTCAACAATGCTACCACTAATTAAGGTTTTATTAGCCTGAAATTTCTCATCACAGTGAGATACCTTTCCACCCTCCTCATCTGTTTATAAGTTGTGTAGTGTTCAGATAGCTTTTGCCCTTTGAGAAATTGGTTGTAAGCACCCATAGATGCGATAAAACTTTATTTATTCGTAGCATGCATCTCGCCATGTTATGCACATCATTACACCTTAAAATTAAAACTAAAAAATGTTATTCTCTCATTCATTTCTTTCTAAATAAAAACATATTACATAATCAAACTTGGCCTAAATAACAGTTTCAAAGTTGACTGAATAATCGAATAAGATGTGTGTGTGAGAGAGAGGGAGAAGATTTTGTGCTTAAATCAATTTTTTGATATTTTCATACTTTAAAAAATAACTTGTTAGATCACATTAGATATAAAAATGTTATTAAGGTTATTCTAACTTATAGCTCAAGGGATGTATTGTGTAGAGGTGAACAAATTCGGTCCCGGACTCTTTCGGGGTCGGTCCGGTCCGGTCCGGGGCGGTCGAGTCTGGGGCCGGTCCAGTCCTCAACGGACCGGTTCTCGGGTAAGACCATTCAGTTTTTGGGTGGTCCGGTCTTTTTCGGACCGGTCCTCGTCCGGTCCGGTCCAACTTCGGTCTAGACCCGTACGGTTTTCGTGCGGATATTTTTTGGTTCAGTTTAGACATTTCCGGTTAAAACATTTTCAGTTTTTGGTTTTTACTTTTTGTATTTTTTTGACAATTTAAAAATTAGAGAGAATAATATATAGAGAATATGTAAAAAGAAGTTTGTTGTAAAGAAAAATGAAAAATGTGGTGAGGTATTTATAGAGGATTTGTAAAAAAAAAATAGCGGTCAGGACAAGTCTGGACCAACTCGCTTTTTTAGGACCGGTTTGGTCCGGACCGACTTTCGGACCGTTTCGGACAGTTTGTGGCGGTTTTCATCTCCGGACCGAGGACCGGCACGGCGGTCTTGGACCGGTTCAGGACCGGTCCGGTCTTGACGGTCTTTGTCAGACTAGTACGATTTGTTCGACTCTAGTATCGTGTATGTTAAGAATCTTTTAATAAACTTAAAGTAGTGTTTGATAAATAAAACTTCTAGAAAATCATTAATATCATCTGTTTATAAATATAGGTTAAGATCCAAAAAGATAGGTACGTAGGTAGGTATGTACGTAGGGAGGGGGGGAGCGCGGCAGGAGGCAATTTATTCCCCTGTTTTTGTCACGTTTGAATTGGAGCCACCAACGCTAAAAGCATCTAGTCACTCGTTCTTATTATGTCCATTCTCAACTCGCCAAATTATCCAATTTATTTCTTGTCTTCCCCTTGATTTCAACAGCGATCATCCATGGCTGCCCAACCCACCTCCACCAAGAAAACCCTCTACGATTTCACTGTCAAGGTTCGATTTTGCTAAACCCATCCTCTCTCTCTCTCTCTCTCACCAAGAACAGAGTGGTAAAACTCTTACATATATGTCAATTCTAGGTCTTTTGGCGTGTAATATTTATTCAGGTTTTCGAACTTATTTGTCACAGCTTTTTGTAATGTTTGATTAGGGTTTTATGTACTCAGCAAATTTAGATCAGACATCTGTGTAAAATTTTCAGTTAAAAAACAAATACTTTTGACATCCAAAGTCAACGCTCAGCTTGATTCTTCCGTTTAGAAAACAAATTCACTATTGGTGCTTCCTTTATCTGTATCCAGCGTTTGTGTGTTGATAAATCTTGGATAAATTGATAGAATATGGTATATATATTTACGTAGTAAATATGGTGTATATATTTACGTAGTAAATAATATCCAAAAATAAGATAGGAGAATTAGTTGGAATGTGATCAATTCACTCCTAAATTGTAAGCTGTGTATTCTATATATGTGTTTAACCAAATTAATGAGAATCAAGCAATTCAGTTCTTTCAGAAGCATTACTTGTAGCAAAATAGATAGCATACTTGACACTAGAAATTCGAGGCGATAATATACATTTAAAAGTGGTATACAAAGGGAGTTACATTCGTCTTCTTTCTCCGTAATACTATGGAGATGTAGCTTAACGAACAGTAAAGTTAAACACGAAACCTGCAACATAAACAAGCATACGGTGGCCTTGGTATTTGTGAAATGCTCGGGCATGAAGATAGAGAACGATGTTGATAAACATCCAACCCAATAACTGTTTAGTTTTGTTGAAATCTAGCCTGCATAATGTACCTTACTCTGCAGTTCACAAGAGGCCAAATAAAAGACCGTTCGCAAGTTATCTTGTGCAAGTCAATAGAGGGTGCAGGCCTGATTTCAGTTTCTTCTCGTGGGAATTTTCGAATTTCAGCCTTCGGTACCTTAAAAGACCCCCCAACCCTAAGACTTGTCAGTTTGCTTTGTTTGTGCAACCTTTGAGAAAACAGTGTTTTTCGCAGGATGCATTCTTAATGCATTTGCAAACATCCTCTTTGCAGCTCCAATATGTTCCTCTTTTAGATTATGTTTGGGGACATCTGTATCATGTTTTTTTGCACTTGAGAGAGTAACATCAGCTGATTCTTCGATTTCAAGGTTTTGAGGCACCTTCTGATTTGCATGACGTTGATCATTTGACTTTGGACGAGTTTGAAAGCTTGAACCAACAGTTTGACCTTTTGACTGACTTTTCATCTCGTTAGATTGTTTTATTCTCTGGCCAAGTGCATGAGTAATCATACGGCGGGCGACAACAGGATTACTTCGAGGTCTTTCTTTTGCAAGTGATTCCATGTCATCATTTTCTGTTGAGAAAATCCGATTCCGAGCTGCCAAGTACGCTGCCTCTCTGTCCTCTAGAGAGCCTCGAGCAGATAATGTTTCTATCTTTGTCCCTGAATAATAGCAAATAATTAGAGGTGGTAATTTCGACCCGTTTACTTAAGAATGGGTCGATTGGGATTACACTTTATCTTTAATGGGTTGACCGGGTAAAAACAAAAAAAAGAAGCTTAACAGGAACCTAGTAAAACAGATTGAAAGTCGCCCAAAGATATTTTTTAACGCATTAAGCCTCCTAAATCATGTTATCCAATGTACCAAATAATTATTAAAAAAACTTCTGAGATCACATTTTATCACACTAATGACTTGTAATAAAATGTAGCAAATGCTATTCCTTGTCAACCTGACCCGTCCCGACTGGTACAAAAACTAGCTGTTTTAACTTGTTGCCCAACACACGCCTTCTAGCAACAAAAATGCACTATTTCTAGGTATCAAGAGACGTGTAGCAGAAAATAAACATCAGTCAAGAAGACAAGAAGTTCCTGATATGAGAAGCAATCCCTAATGCTAAAAAACTTGATCTTAATCTGTGAATTAGAAATGGCAATTTAAACCCGTTGATCTAGCAGGTCAAGTTGGGTTATATTTTATTGCAAATGGATCAAACAGGTAGAGTTTAAATAAAAATTGCAAAAAAAAAAAAAATGGTTGAAAGAGGTTATAAGTCACCATAGCATAGCCAAGTTTTTAAAACATCCAAGATTGCTTTATGCAAGATAATTGGGTCAACATTTCAATCATAAATAAAAACAGTACCGGTGGAACTATCCTCTCGTCTTGTTAGAAGCTGGGATGTCATTGGAGACTGATAATCATCATGTTCCCATAACATATCAGCAACAAGAATGGAGGGTCTGAAATTGAATAGAAGATAAACAAAAATCTTCATAGAGTCTTAAAAAGTCAATAAAAAAATAAAATAAACATTTTGAAGTACTGTTGATGACTTGTTATTAATCTATTTTGTTAACACAAAGATAGATGATGAACATTATTTATTGAACATGTCCACGAAGAATGGGAAATTCTGGGAACTACAATTTCAAGTACAAAGTTTTTCAGACAGACATTGAAGTGTCCTCACTGCGCTTTAAAACCAGGTGACGATCATCCCCTTCACCAATGGACTGATGAGAAAATCTTGCATACAAAAAACGGGAAGTTAATATAAATAGTACAAAATAAAACTTGAAGAACGGTAGAGGTAGCAAAATGGGTAGGCCATGCGGGTCAAATAATGGGTCAGAACAGACTAAGGTCAAAACAGGTAGCTTTTAGAACATGTTGAATCCAGTTAGGTTGGGTTGACAAAAAGCACCTTTGCCTATATTTATATAAACTTGGTGAAAACGTTAGTATGTTAAATATGATGAACGCTATATTGTGAATGATTTAATCTTTTAAATAGACAATGTATAAAGTTGATACCTTGAACTTAGCTAACCAGGTCCTAGGTCCTCGTTACCTGGACAACTAATGGTCAATTTTAGTCCCTCACTCATTTCACTTGGTCACACTTTCTCACATGACATACTTCTAATTTTCAATTTAGTCCAATTTCCCTTCTTTTGCAATCGTTTCGCTACAGCACCCGCTGCTCTAGCTAATTGTCCACCTTTTGGAGACTAACATGTATTTCTGGTCTTATAAAACCCTAAGAGAAGTAAGCCACGTGAGGAAACACGACCAAAGCATTGAGTCAGGGCCTAAAATTGACCATTTTCCCAAGTTCAGTTCAGGGCACTAAAATTTAAATTGTATTTTGGCCTTAAAAAATGCACTTTGAGCAGCTTTCGAACCATTTAACCTATTTCCTTTTACCTTTATTATTTAATAATAATCAATTGATCCGTTACAGATATAACATAGCCCAAATAAACCTATTCAAAAGCAAATAAGTTGAAATTGCCACCCCTAAAAGAACTGATGCAAATAAAAGAAATGAACTAGCCAAATGAAAGGTACCCGAATATATCAGCAAGACGGTGTAAGAGAAGACGATTGTAGGGATTCATTGGTTCCAGTTCCAGCACCTCGTTAAAGCTGCAACACAGCATATTTTACTATCTGCCCAGCTCTTTGTATAACAGAGAATGTAGTGAAATTGCGAAAACACACTAAATAAATTAAACTGAAATGAAAAAAATGTCTTGGAAAGACACTTGCATTTTCTATTAAATAAATGTTGAAGGAAATAAACCACACCTTGCTTCATCCTGAAGGAATTCAACAAGCATATCCTCCATTGAGAGAACAAGATGCTTGCAAGGAAGATTGTCCTTTATAAGAAAAGCTAATTCTTCAACCTGCATTTTTATTATGTGAGTCAAACACATCGAAATAAATCTTACTGTTTTTATTCCCAAAGATCTATTAGATTATGGTCCGAGAATCTGAGTTCCTGTTTAAATAGCGTGCAGTTATACAGGCATTTGAAAAAACAAAAAATAAAACAATCATGTAAACAAAACAAAAGGAAAAAAGCATAAAACAAGAGTTCTGCCTAAGTTCTTGACCATTCAGTAATGTATGTATGTCTTGCAAAATACTACTTTAGCTTAAATTTAGCATAGATTTAGATCCAGATATATAATATACAGCTTGATTGCTTGAAATAAGTTTCGGATGTAAAATTAAATTATAGAAATCACCTCCTTTGAGCAGGGTAGTAAAAAAAATAACTGATCTAAATACACAAAAATTAATACAATGAATAGTGTTGCTGATGAAGGTAGAGGACCATGATGTTCTTGAATTAGTAAAACGTGAACTGTAGGACGGATATTGGATTGAGGTGGTAATTGCAAGATATAGGTAACATTTCCCGCTTACATACACCTTATCATATGTTAATTGTTTAATAAAAACTCCGTTATTATCTTTAGTGGTTGAGCTACTCAAGCTCGACTCCTTAAAAGCTTGTCACGAGCATAGCCGAAACTAGCTTGAGCCTATCTTGGATATTTGATTCAAGGGGTAATTGCAAGGTATAAGCCACATTTTACGCTCCGCTATCATGGGTGCATTTTACACACCTTATCATATGTTAGTTGTTTAATAATGCATAATGTGTGGATCCTTTTGTTGAATAGTAATAGTAGGTTAATTTTGTTTACCATAATTGGCCAAGCCTAATTAACAGTTTTAGGGTCATTAGGGATTCTTTGAAGAATAGTCTCTTTGTGATCCCTTGTCTATGAATCTATCATCTTTCATTCTTTTTTGTTCTTAGATGGATTTATTACTTCTAACATCATTAATGACTAAGTAATAAGGGTATTTTGGTCATTTATATATTTACCAACCGTGAATTGCATCAGGGTGAATGAGTCATTATTTAATGAGCCATGACTTTCCAAAAAGAACCCTCGTTAACGAGCCATCAAAAATTAAGAGCCATCGATTTATTTTAACCAAGGACCAAGATTGGCTCTCACAGTTTTCGTACGAAAAACGGTTCTCGTTTGACCCCTCCCCTATATGTATATATATGTCTATTCTAACCTTATTAAGGTAGCATCTTAAGCAGTTAAGCTATACATAGGTCTAAAATTATTCAACTGATGATGTCTAGATAGGGATTCCGTTGGATACTAAAACTCAATACAACCCTAAGTTCTAGTTATGAAACCCTGGATTTTTCATTTTTCCTTAGTATAGTTGATTAACAGAAAATCACAACTAAATGCAGAAAGTAGTAGAATCGAATGGGGTAACATGGATTAGACATATAATTTTAAAAAGAAAGTCACCCTTTTTATACAGAAAATTGTAAAAGGTTGCACATATAAGAGTGCACCCTTTTTATATACCAAGTAACATGAGAACAAGATTTGGCACAGGCTAAGATGAAAGTTTCATAAGTGGATTGAATACTCTGCCATGTGCTATATTAATATCTAACACCTCCCATGCAGTTGACTTATGTAAGACTAACAGCAGCAATTGTGGGTTGTTATTCAGTCCTAACCAAAATACAGTTTTACCATAATTGTGTTAAAAGAAAAACAAAATGCGGGTCCAAGTAAGATATTGCACACATACTTTTCAGCAAGCAAAAACTGACCTCCAACCAACAGTTCTTATTTACTAAAACCTTAGTCAGCACTGGAATCCTCTAATTGGATTGTGCATCATGAACAAATTGATCATCATTAGTGATATTCTTATAATGCAGTTAACTAATGTAACCATGTACATACCACTAGCAGACGTGTTTGCAAGTTGGTTAGTACGTACATACAATCATATCCTTTAGAGCAGAATATATGGCATGTTTCATAGTGCATAGCATAGCATAAGGCATACAGTTCCATTAGGGAAAAAAGAGGGGAAAATAAAGAACAAGAATGCTTTACCATTGAGAATTGGGAGAGACTCATGTTGGAAGCGGCAAATTCGTGCTTCGATTGTCGACTTCTCTTGGCGATTCCTCAAACCCTAGATTTGAAGCATCGAAATTTCAGTGGTTGGTATGGGGTTTGATCTAGGTTACGTATGACACAGGATTTTGTGTTCATCTGGCGCTTTCCGGGCTTTATCTTGGCAAGAAATTCTCGGCCATGTCAATTGGGCCGATGCTTTTTTACATGTTGAGTACACCGAAATGTAAAAATTATATTTATTTTAATATTTTATATAACAAATTATACTTTATTGATATTAATATATTAAAGTTATATACTTTTAAGATTAATACTACAGTTTCTGGATTATTACATTGTGTGTAACGTCATCTAGGCAGGTCACATTTGATTTTTTATTAATTTAATGTATTTTTTTATTTTTATTACCATTTCTTTATTATTATTATTATTATTATTATTATTGTTATCATCATCATTCATCTTCATTATCATGTTCTTGACTAGATTTGAACAAGATTTAAAATAGCTAGATCTACAATAACAAAAAGTCAAAACTCATAAACAAATCTTTAAACAAAAAATAGCACTTAATTTGAACAGAATTATATTATCATCTCATTATCATCATCGTGTGACAACCATTTTCAATAGAACCCTAAATCACATTCTCAAAATCGATTCAAACACAAATCTAGAATGGCAACATGTAGAAGATGAACAAAGAGCAAGTGAAATTTATCGATGATGGCACATACGAAGCAAATGATGAGCAAGAACCTTAACAACCATCAACATTCAATGGCTCTGCTTCAAATAGCTTCCAACCCCAAATCTACAATGAAGAATCTCATAGGTTTCAATTTCTAATATTTATCTTCATCGACTTCATATCTTCAAATGGTTCCAGATCGACTTCAAAATCGAAACCCAAATGTGCTTCATATCTTTATCGACTTCAAACGGGTTCCAGATCTGCTTCAAAAGCGAACACAGATGTACTCATCGTGTGTTCCAAATCTGCTTCGAAACCCTAAAATGAAGAAGATGAAGATAAAACAAAAATGAACCCTAAAATCAAACACATATCTAAGCAAGTTTAGAGCGGAATTCTGACGACCGGTGAGAGGCAGCATCAAACAAGCTACTAAACTTCAGCGAAGCACTGGTCCAAGCCACCACCATTGGAATACAAATGTGAGCAAGTTTAGAAGAAGAACAAGGTTTTAGATGGAGGCGGTAGTGAACTTTCATAGAATCGTAAACTAATCAGATCTGTTCACTGTCCTCGGCGGTGGGAGGGTAGCGGTGATGGCGGCCAGTGTTGATGTGTTGTTCATAGCAGCGTATTTGTGTCTTTAACCAATCGATCCGCAAGCCCTTGAAAGATGAAGTGTATTTGTATCTTTAACAAATATTGAACCCATTTAAATAAAAAAACAAGGTAATAAAATAAAAAACAAAAGGAATAAATAAATAAATGGCAATAAAATAATAAAAAAATTAAAAAATTCAGAATAACCGGCTAACTTGTAATCACATGTCATATTGCATTGAATGTGAAATCCGCATAGGTTAATGCATTTTTGTGAACTTTTTTTAGTTCGTTACACATAATTTTAAAATAGATATAGTTCATTACATTTCGGTACACTTAACCCTATTTTTATTTACACTATTTTCCCAAGTTTTAATTTAAAGACAAAACAAAGAGATTTGAAAGAAAAAAAAAATTATTTGTGTTTTAGAGTTATTTTAAGGAAAAAATTAAAAAGATTTGGAAGGAAATTTTGGTTAACTTTTTTCCAAAACTTTTTCTTAAAAGTAAGAGGTTTTGAAAGAAAAGGAAAATATTTATGACTTTTCGTAACCGACTAATTACTGTTAATCACAATAAATAATTTTAAAAAGTAAGGATATTACTGTAAAATGACCATTTTTTTCTTTCCTTCATCTCCCACTCAGGAATACGAACTTATTTCTTTTCTCTCCAATTTCATTTTTTTCTTTCCAACTCGGGAACACGAAAAATCAAAGTCATTATCATTTCTTTTCTCCCGTTAATTTTCTTTTTTTTCCTTAATGTATCTCTGGAACACGGCGTTAGGGTAATTTATTAGTTACGGAAAATTTCATTTTTAACCTTACAAACATATATATATATATATATATACACACACACAAACATATATATATATATATATATATAAAAATAGAGACAAGAGTATAAAAAAATTA
>JAUEJL010063087.1:0-17993 GCA_032274825.1 Drosophyllum lusitanicum | reverse complement strand
GTTTGACCCGTATTTGACCAATTTTGACCCATTTGAGCCAAAATTCAAAACTCATCAAGATCACTACTTTAATTCATAGAATTGATTCCTATGTACTTAGAAATGATATAAGAACTTATTTCAATCATAAATTTCATTTCTTGATTGCTAAATCAAAGAACCTACTTGAAACCTAGAAATTCAAGAATTGAAGAACACCAACAAGAACATGGATGAATATGAACTTACAAGGATCAAATAATGATGGAGAACAACTTGTAGGACTAATTTGAACCTCAATTCACTACTCGAACAAAGAGTTTATGAGTTTTCTTTCAAAACCCAAAAATCAAGAATGAAGAACAAGGAGATGGAGACATGGAAGATGAAGCTTACAATGAAGAAGATGATGATTTAGGACTGCTTTAATCTTCAATTTGTAGCTGGAAATTGATTGTTTGAATGATCTCTTGTTGTCTTCTTCAAAGGATTCAAGAACATGAAGATGTAAGTGTGTGTGTGTTTGAATACGTGTGTGTGTATGTGTCTGATGAGATAGACCGACTTGTGGGTAAATATTATCCACAAGTGGGTATTTTTTCCCCTTTTTAACTTACAAGTCGTCTCTTGTTTACCCATTTCAACTAACAAGGATATTTCGAGAATCCTCGTTTGAAACCGTTCGATATTTTATAATCTTTATCTACTTTTATTATTATTTTAATAACCCCTTTATTTATCATTTTCATATTTTATATCATTTTCTAAAATATATATATATATATATTTAATTTAATTAAATAATCGACGTACCACGTTCGCACACGTTTAGGCCCGTTTTGAGGATGTTACATTAACGTTTAAGGGTTTTGTACTTTTGTTTGGTGGGTTTTATTGTCCTAAAATGTCACTCTTTTATTTGAATTCGTAATCTTCTTTTTAAAATTTAAATTTCAAGTATTAAAGAAAATTTTAAGATGTTATAGTTTTACTTATAAACGAATCATTTTCGGATTATCAGGTTAACCTAACCCGACTCATTTATTTTTGTGTCGATTTTATGTCAACCAACTTTTAACCCGTTTCAGATTCTTGCTACTTTTTTATATCGGATTTCGGGTCGACCCAAAAATCCTCCATTGTACATACTTTGAGGGTTCTATAGGAGAGGAAAATTAAATGGTAGGCTCTACTTTTCATGTTTGATATTGACAAATTTGTTTATATTATTGGGACCATAATTAACACTGCATGTGGTCACTCTCGTAGATTTTGTTTTTAGCGTTCTACTATTTCTTTAATTATTTGTTTCCATCAAATATTATGAAAATAAATGTGTCGTGCTATGGTCAATCCAAAGTATTTCTTTAATTATTTTAGCGTTCTACTTTTTCACGCAACCTGGTTTATTTGTTTCCATCAAATATTATTTAGGTTATACTCTTTTAGGTAAGGATGTTAATTATTTAGTCCGAGACTAGAAAAAGTAATATAAATTCGAAACGTGTCAAAAGTAGATTAAAACAAAAATTGATATGAAAATAAATGTGTCGTGTTATGGTCAATCCAAAGTAACCAATATGACTCGTTTAAGAGTAAAACTGTAACATTATAAAAAAATTTAGTTCTTAAAAATTAAATTTTGAAAAAAGATTATAAATTCAAATAAGAAAGTAGCATTTTAAGGCAATAAAACCCACCAAACAAAAGTATAAAACCGGTAAATGATAAAACCTTAAAATAAACAATAAAATATTTACAGTTATAACAATAGTACATCTATATCATTTTGGTATTTATTATTTCAATATACGATTTTTGTATTTTGATATTTGATTATTTGATAGGCGATACTTTAGTATTTTGAATTCGACTCATAGTTCTATTTAATGATAAATTATTTTAAATTATTTAGTTATTTAATAACATCATTTATTGTTACTTGGTAAAATAGTAGTAACCTACATATTTTATTATATTCGTTTATATAAGTTAAATAAAAAAGTAAAATCAAATATTAAATATTAAATATTAAATATTTAAAGTTCGAATACAATTGAAACAAACATATATTAAATATTAAAGTTAGAATATAAGCGAAGATCATTTTCGAAATTTTTACCAAAAGTTGGAAAACAAATATGAACTTTGAAAATTTGATAAAGAAAAGCGTAGTCGAAATGGAAAACCGTACACAAAAACTGTACTAGAAAAGCGAAAAAATACTCATCGGTCACGTTTATCTGAAATGAATCAATATGAACCCGACACAAAAATGACACGACTCGAACATGACATGAAAGTAAATTCGAACGAGATTTTGAGTCTCGCGTGTCTACCATTTCACCACCAAGGCATCTTGAAAGTGAATCGTATTCCATGAATATGATATCTATCTAGTGTGATGTATGGAATAGTGGAGTGTTGGAGTATTTCTATTGATCGGTCATGTCATATAGGCCCGAATTGGACTGCTTCGATTTGAATTATCCGGAGAGTGCCTTATATAGATATCCAATATATCAAAAAGATGGACAATCAAACCTATTTCTAGATTTAATAGAAGCCCGAAAAGGTGAATAGGGTCCCACTCATAACAAAATATTAGAACATGGTGGTCATGAAAACTAAACAATTTTCTATTACAAAACTTAAAACAATAATAATTTACATGAAAACTTTTTTTCTCTACAAGGGTATTGTTTGAAACTTAATCTATAAATCTTAGCTTTACTTGATTTCTTAATTACGACTCAATTTGTTAAGAATGTTTTGTATTGCTTTGAGAACACTTTACAAGAGATCTTACAAGTTGTTTTCAAGGTGATTAATAACAAATGAGATACCATAAATACTTATAATAAGATTTATTTAAAACGATCATCAAGATTGCTACTTAAATGATATCTACAAAACCTTAGGAAGGTTCAATACTTTTCCAACGAATTAGGAACAAGCTTTAGATTTCTAGATCTTTCTTAGTCTTGATCGTTTATAAAGAACTTTTCGAATTTCTAAGTAAAAACGATCCTAAACTTAAAGAGCAACAACATTCTCCTCCACCTAAGTACACGACTCCCTTTCTATGGCTTGTTTATGATATCTCTTCATCTCGTCTTTAAACTTCATAAATTTTCTCTGTCTTCCTAGTTTGTTTCTCTATCAAAAAAGGTCAATCAACTTGACCAATAAATCCTTGTAACTTGGCACATCGCATCTTCATATCACCCATCCGAGAGGAATCCATCAACCTCTTGATCAAACGAGGTTACAATTGTTGTGGGTGCCCTTATAGGCACACCATGTCCGATTTTCTTCATCTTCACAATAAAGCTTTAAAAGGCTCTCCTAAAACACCAAGTGGATTTTTAATTTCGGCATCAGTTGAACCCAATAAGATACTTTTCCAGCAACCGGTAACTAGGATGACCGGCCTACTTAGAATCATGACACTTTTACGATTGTTTGTCGTCAGTTCCCTCAGTTAGATACGAATAAATGGTCTCCTTTCGTGAATAACATGTCTCATTTGAGCCAACATTTCCTTGTTTTTCTTTCTTGAGCCATCTTAATAAAATCATTAGCCCATGGATCATGATCTACTCTTCTGTTGTCCGATCTTAAAGGATAAATTGTGGTTAGAAGGATTGTTGCAAACTCATTTTTATTGCTACATATGTCAGTTAACATGTTTGTCTTACACCATATATATACTTCTTAGTGGCATCATCCAACATGCGACTCTGAGAAACATACCTTTTGCAAAAATATGTATTTGGAAAACTACCATCTATCTCCTTCTTTTGGATTTCAAACAGGAACAACAAGTTTGGGGTTGATGTTAAAGGCCTTGGTTGGTTTCAAAGGGGCTCAATTATAAAAAGATGTTCTTAATTAGAGGCTAAAGGCATTGGTTGATGAGTTGTCGTTTTTTGGTTTT
This sequence comes from Drosophyllum lusitanicum, assembly GCA_032274825.1. Taxonomy (NCBI): domain Eukaryota; kingdom Viridiplantae; phylum Streptophyta; class Magnoliopsida; order Caryophyllales; family Drosophyllaceae; genus Drosophyllum; species Drosophyllum lusitanicum. The sequence goes on along the minus strand of JAUEJL010063087.1, from coordinate 14,074 downwards.
ACCGGGGGTTAAGTTTTAAACTTCAAACGGCATTATATTGTTATGGAGGTGATTTGTACACAAGACTAGTTTGTCATATTAAACAAACATGACTTTTATGCTTACAAGACAATTTTCTATTTTTCTCATCCACGTGTATAATAGTATATATTACGGTCTAAACAAACATTTTTTGTTGTATATATAACAAATTAAGCAGTTTGGTTTTCTTCCTTTCTATTTCTTGCAGAAGGTATTGGTTTGGACTCCTCATTCTTGGGAAAATGAAATTATAATCTTTCAAAAAAAGAAATTGATTGTTATAAAACCAAATGCCTAATTAACAATCTTATTATACGTAGAAATTAATCACCTACGAAATTGACGATTATAAAAGATGGTTATATATATATTTTTTTGAAAGGTAAATATGTACCCACTAAATCTACTTTATTGTCCACAACGAAACTTGAACCCACAACCTCTTGGGAGAGGGCACCACTCCACAATATCAAATACCGCTAAGCTACAAGCCCTTTGGTATAAAAGATGGTTATATAACAGTTAAAAAGAATTAATGTTTATTTAACAGACATGACATATCTAACTGTACATATGTTGTTGCAGAGCAATCTAATTGAAAGTCAAAAATCATATTATAAATATTAAAAATCAATATATGATTGTGTTACTCACCTTTAACACACCTTTAAACAATCATATATTTCTGAAATTAATCACCAAGAGAGAATTGAATGTGTATTTAAAAGAGCCCAGCCACAAGTACTTTCATCATCCAAAGAGTAATTACAAAACTTGAACCCTAACACATACTATTAATCTTTTTCTAATTTTACCAATTTTATATTATTTTTACTAATTATACAAATACATTTTCTAATTTTTTACAATAAATGCATCCTAATATTTATTATCTCAGCTTTTCTTTTATTCTTCTCTAAAAAACATAATTTCAAACTATTTACCTTTAGTTTTATTTCAATACTACAAAAAAAATATTTTTTTTCTTTATTTCTCACTCTCTTTTTCTCTATTTTTTTAAAGTTTCGAATAAACTTATAAATACAATGTACCTTGTTTTAACAAATAACATATTAACATTGTAACAGTGGACGGTGGAAATGACGTAATTGTTGGGTTGAAAGTGAGTTCTAAAATTTGATGTGTGGAGTGTAACATATATGGTAGTGTGGTTTGAGTGGTAGAGTGTTACCCTCCATTTGCTCTAACCTGTATAAAATTTATAATAAGACACATGTTATATCTTTTTAATAAAATATGAGAATTATCTATAATTTTTTTTCCTATTTATCATGTAGAGGATAATATCTTGTTAATATAATAAAATACAAATTATATCTTTTTAATTAATTTTGTTTTTATTACGATTCAATAACTTATAAATTTTTTTTATCATCGGTGTCATAAAATATGTTATAAAGTTTTGAAATTTTGTGTTCAAACTTCAAATTCAAATTTTACTGAACAAGACTTTAAATAGGAAATATTTATAGAAAATTTATGATTTTAGTTCATATTATATTTATTTAAACTATAGTATATCAAAAGTAATTTTTAACAACAAAGTTTTAATCATAACACATAACCATGTATAGTTAACTTTTTAAATAATAAATATTGACGTATGACTACAGATTATACTTAACATAATATTTACACAAATAAGCATACATTCTTTATTGTAGCATAAAGCTATTATTAGCAATTCAACTAATGTACGTTCTCACTACCTTTTTTATATGACATACAATTTATTATGCGATAAAATCACAATAAATCTATAAGTTTTATATTGATAAAAAAATAGTTAAGTTTATTGGCATTTTAAGTTTGGATAAATTCATTATAAGAAACTTTATATATAAGTTTGAATAACTTAATTAAGTTTATTGACTTATCTAAATTATAAAAAAAATTACATAAATATTTTAGTTGATATGAACTATTTTACAATAAAGCAGTTAAGTTATGATGTATTTATTGTAAAACTTTTTAAAATATATTATATAATTGGTAGAATAAAAGTTTGGTAAAATTAAAAAAAAAGGTTCATTAGCAAATTTGGTAAAAGTAAAAAAAATAAAGAAAATATAAAAGTGATAATTTTCCCTTTTTGGAAAATCCATATTTGGCAATTGACATAAAAGATAACCCCCACTCCCAGGCCACAACCCGAATGAGTTAACGAATCGGGGGTCCGGCTTCATATTCAAGCTCGATGATTTGGGCGGCAGGGGGTCACAATATATACCGACAACAGGTCTTCTCCTCTATCTTCGCTTCGATCTAGATCTGGTCCAAAACGCACTCCGGTGAGTGTTTTCTCTCTCTAAGTTCTACTGTTGCTACTCGATTTTAGTCTTGGTACCTTTTCCACATTTTGTCCAAAATTGTTGAAATATAGGGCATTTATATGATTGTTAGTACACATTTCGTGTTTCAGTTAGTTATCTAGTTTCAAATTTATGGGAGATCTGGAATCTGGTGTGTTTTAGAGAAGATGCTGAAGTTTAATTGCCATTGTCTGTTGATTAATTCGTTTTTTACGGTGTACGGTGCTGAATTTTTTGGGAATATCATTGTTTGATGATGTTAACATTTGGTAATTGTATTGGCGAATGAAATTCCTCAATTTTTGTAGAATAAAGTTTGAATTCGCTATTAGATGTTCTTCAATTGTTCCCCCATGACATGTGTTATCCTGATTTTTTTTATTATTTTTGTCTGGTTGTCTCTTGCTATGGTCTTGTCGTTTTCTTGGTCTTTGAATAAAATGGACATCAAAACGGCTGAAACTTTTCTTCTTATGCTTCTCAATCGTTTAGATCTTTGGCCAATTATTATTAATTAACGCTGTATGTAGAGTTTAGCTCAAGCATAAAGCAGAAAAACCAATGATCTTGTTCCGAGATAATCATCTTGACCCTGCCCCATTTGAAAACACTAACAAAGAAAACTTTGTATTTAATCTAGAGTTTCTTTGTTTGTTTAGTGATATAAAGAACTTGTTGGATGCCGCCCTCATTTACTAATACAAATCGAACTGCATTTGAAACTTTTGCGTTGTACTCAAATTTTAAGTTTTAGTTTGCAACTGTTATGCTTTTACCATTTCTTTGTTTCTTAAGCATATACCTATCTAATGGTGAGGTCTTCTACTTTCTATGTGTTGTATAGATCTTGCTTGGTGTTACATATTTAGTGTTAGCTGCTGTATTGAACATGAAGATTCGTATAACAGATTATGGTACAGATAAATAAACTAGATTTCAACAAATAGCATGACCTCCCAGAAATCCCCTGGAAAAAAGGTACAAACAGCCTGGAAACACAAACAAGAGACTAATGGTTAACTAGAAGAAGACCTCATCTTTTACATTATTATACAAGTAGATTACTTGATTATTACCAGGAGATAGTCATGGCAGTTGAGTTGAGCATCCTCATAAGGCTTGATGCTTAAATTATATATTATCAAGTTATACGATACTAGCATGGTACCCGCGCAATTTTGCGGTGACTAATAGTTTCTACCTGATAACATGTTTTATAGAATATAAGAGTATTATTCAACGAATAGTTTTTAACCTGTAACATACCTTTTCATTTCCTGTTTTTCCATAAACTCTTTTCTTCACTTTTAAAAAAAAATTTAAAAAAACAACAAAACAACTTTTAATTCATTTTTTTGTGGGTGGGTGTGTGTTTATTGGTAGGAGAGAGACTATATGGTTAAAAAGTAAAGGTTATTTGAAGGGTATATTAGTAATTTCTGATTACCGAAACTTTAAGAGAATAAGTAAAGGAGAACAAAAAATGTTAAATGTATTATAGTACACCAATATGGTATAGATTATTAGTTTTTGAGAGTTTTGAGCTATAGAGTTTTTTTTTCATCCGGACCATTAATGTGCTTTACTGTTTGTCAACTTAATCTTCATGGTGCTTGTCTGCTTGATTGTTAAACTCGCATGGTTTCATTTATTGTTCTTTGGGATTTGAAAGTAGGTTGCAGGTTCTTGCTGAATTCATAAGTAGAGATCATGGGCCGTGGAGTCAGCAGCGGTGGGGGACAGAGTTCACTTGACTACCTCTTTGGAAGCGGTGAGCCAAAGCCCACTACAGGCAAGACGGAGGCTGTGGCAGTAGCTCCGGTGAACCACCTGCACACTGCTGCAACCAATGAGCCACCTCTTAAGCCTACAGCGACTATACCCCAGCCAGATATTACAAAGCAAATTCCTGCTGGGATCCAAGGTACGCAGGCCAACAACTATTTCCGAGCGGAGGGACAAAACACTGGCAACTTCCTCACGGTATGATTTTGTTTTATTTTTGTAAGTTTCACTTTGTGGTTTTGTTGTTAATTAGTTTACGTTATGTTTTTCGGTGGTCGCTTGCACATGTTGATGGTAATCGTGTACAGGATCGACCTTCAACAAAGGTTCATGCAGCGCCAGGAGGTGGATCTTCCTTGGGTTACCTGTTTGGTGATGGTAGCAGTTGATTGCATGACTTATAAGAAGAAAGGGCTGTTTGATGTCAATGTAGACCCTGGTTATGGTTTAAACAAATTTAAAAATCTGCTTTCCATTTCTTGGTACTTGTTGACCTCAGATTTGTAATATATTTATCAATCATTGCAATCTCTTCTTTTCCTCTCATGTTCTTTGATTTGAATTTATCATCTCTTGATAATTTGGAGCTTTTAAATTGAAGTAATTTAGTTCCCACAGACTCACAGATGTTGATTTCATGTGCATAAACATAAAATGACCAATAAAACAATCGATATTAATAAAAAGACTCAAATCTCATTCGATTTGGTAAGCAGAAGAAGAATAAATAGGATCATCTATGACAATAGACTTGGCAAAAAGATGGTCTAAGCAATACTCCCTACTTTTTGTTTTTTTAATGTTAAGTTGTGCGCTTGATCCATCTCGCCGTGTGGTTTTGGATTTGGTCAACGAGGCTCAAGACATGCAAATGAACCCCTGCTTGTTTGTCTCAAGTAATGAAGGTACCCACAAACCCAACATGGACGCTGCAAGCGGATTAGAGACTTCGTTGTTTATTTACTGACCGTGACTCTTTAGCAACTCCAGTGATTGATCACCTACAAAAGCACAAAACATTGGTTAAAACCATTTTCATTTGGGACGGTTAAATTTGAAGAAATTCACCCAGTGAATGGTTAAACGAAAAGATGGTGCTTGGCACATGCGTCGTAGAGTCAACTAACCTCATAACAAGCCTTGATCAATTTCTGAAAAGAATCATGTTTGCTGTTTTGAAGGACTCAACAGACCATGTTCTTCAACAATTGAGGGTTGAGATTGAACATCTGCAACCAAAAAAACACCACGTACAGAAATCCCAATGAGAACATATCACAAGAAAAGATGTCAAGTTCCCTTCTGAAATGTGCAATATGGGTCATCACATATCATGGTTAAAATTAGCATATATAAGATTGTACAAAAACGGGTTTCAAATACCATGGTTAGGAATTGAATTAGCAGTGTCTTCAGCTGCAGCAGTTGATGTATTCATCGGGTTAACTTCCAAAGACGACTTTTTACCTCCCGAAACCTGCACATTGTTGCAGAATAGTAAGGAAATGTATGTATGTCCTACAGTACTTTCACACACAAAAAGACACTATTTATAAGCATGATATGCGATAACCCATATTGCACATTTTTGCAATTGTAGATGACATGCCTTTTAGGAAATGTATCAAGTACTTTGAACTTAAATATATATAGATATTGTGGTCATTTCTCAAGTTCCTTAAATAATCAAAATCTGTCAAACACTCGATCAACTAATTATCTGATTATTACAACTTCAAGCACGTCCAAACACTATCTACTAACACTACTAAACTGTGTTCTATACACAACGTATTATGACTGATGATCTCATGATCCAATATCAGATAATCATATTTAAAACACATATCCAAACACCACCTAATCTAAGACAAAAGGGTAAAACTACATATTTAGAAATCCCAAATATTGTGAAGAAGAGCATATCATTTTGTGGAAGTCGAGACTAGACCAAGAGGAGATTTCAGGAAGCATCCAGTTGGTTTGAATAGAAGAGTGGCAGATGGTACTGGAATGCGAAAGACCTGTTGTTAATCTAGCTTAAACTTAAGAAAGTCTATAAAGAAACACAATATCAAGCATAACAAACCGTACTTTCTCCTTGTGTGATACTTATGTTTCTCTCTATAAAGGTTACTTGGAGCCATACACAATTATGCTTTGTCAACATATGTATTACATCAAAACTGCACGACTAAACTATTAGCTACAATCTGAATATGATTTTGGATGTTGTCTGTAACTATTCTAGCCTAACTATATTAGTCTATTGGCTTGGAGATTAGAAACTACTCTCTGATCTTTGTGGTTATTTTGATAGCCTAATGTAAATAATTTGTTAGTATCTGACTTGTTATTAGAATGTTACGCTTGGTAAACTGAAATTTGTTGAATTCCCAAAGAACCTTTTGACAGATTACTTGTTTATTCACAGAACCTCTTGTATCTATTCAAGCTTTATAGAAATAAGAACTCATTTTTGCACACAAGACTACTCGTGGAGTTTTTATACTTAGCACCATGATGTCAGAACTTCATGACATTCAGTAACAACAAACTTAGGATAAGTTAAACAGTCCATAAACCAGAAACTTTTAAACTATAACACACAAAGATTTATTATGATTATATTATTACCCAAACATATACCATTAACTGTTAACTAACCTCATGGGCAGGCGGAGACACATTGGAAGCTGCTGGAGTCTTGATATCTGAAGCAGCAGAGGCGGCACCTGGAGTCTGGTGTTCTGGACTTCTTGTGGCATCAGTCATAACATGATCACAACTTCTTTTCCCACTGTCAACTGCAATCCTTTTCCTGTTGTTTATAAAACCCAAATCCAACTAGAATAAATGATTATGAAGTGCATTAAGTTATCAGATATTTACGTGCGCGCGCGTGTGTTCATTTAGCTTATAAGGACATAACATCTGACCTTCTTAAATCATCAGCAGCTGGCTTCTTGGCGCATGGATTGTTAGAGAATAGAACTCCACGCAAAGGCTTCCCGTCTATAACTGTCTCAATTGTATAGCAGTTTGTAATGTTTTGTGTGACTTTCGCTTGAAATGTTCTCTTCCCATTTGCATTATGGTATTCATTTAAATAATTATTCTGTCTCTCTGCAGATTGAACAAGTATTTAAGATTTCACATTGGTGTGTGTACACACGCCTGCAGGCGTGAAAGCCACAAGATGCAAAACATATAAAATGCTATAGGTCTTACTTGGTGAAAATTGACTATGAACTGGCATGGTCATGGATTTATTGTTAAAACTTGTCTCAATGCTCATCATTGGACTATCCAACACAGGATTCACATTTTGCTGCTCTTGACTTTTCAGTCTTAACTGCTTTCTCAACGATAACTTCTCCAACTTTCTTTCATCTCGCTCATTTTCAATTACAAGCCCTAACATAAAAACCAGTTAGCATATATAGAAATAGAAAAACACATAGAAAAACGTAAAGTAAAACCTGTGTATAGGTAGAACATATCATCAAGTGCCTCAAGATTCTTATTGCAACCCCCCATGAATACCAGAACACCTCCATGTTGTGGATGCAAAGTGCTTCCCGCCATAGAAAATCTGGCAGATGGCCCCACTCCTACCGTCATAATCTTGGTCCACTTGAAAGTTTCTGCACAAAATTTGTAAAAAGTCAAAGGTAGCGACTTAAGTATCACGTTAGCATTTAAATTTATTTACAAAACTTCAGTTACTTACCGAGATCAAACATATACAAGTCATCATATAGGTCTTCAGCATCAGTGAAACCACCAAAGACAAACAAGTTCTTGCCCAATGCAATGGTTGTATGACCAGCTCTAGGAGGCAAAAGTTCACCATTAGTTACCAACTTTGTCCAGGTAAGTGTATCTGTGAAAAAGAAAGTAGATGTTAGGTAAGTTTGGATCAATTATAGGCCTTGGTCAACAAAGTCAAACTTGAAACCTGTATCAAGCATCTGGACATCAGACATATAATAGTTCTGAGTATCTTCCCCGCCAATCACAATAATTTTGTTTTTCCACGAGACACAAGTATGACTATTGCGCTTGGCTGGTGGAATTCCCGTTGTTACCACTCGTTTCCATACCATTGTCTCTAGAAAAAAGTGGATAAAGAAATTGTCACTTTACATTGCAAAACTGATATAAAGTAAAGTGAAAAGTGTAAGTGTCTGTGCGGCGGGCGTGCATGTGTATATACAGCACACTTACCTGTATTCAGTATGTATAAATCATCAAAATATTCCTCAACAGGAGTGTCAAAAGACTTCCCGCATCCCCCAAAGATGAAGAGTCTTTTGCCAATAAGTGCAGCACTATGGCCTTCTCGTGCTTCAGGGCCCTCACCTCTTACATAAGGTGTCATCCATGTATTTGTGGCTTGAAAATTACAGATCATATAAGGATTTGCTACATGGAAATACACAGTAGAAAGTAGAAACCAAGCATAGACAAAGGAACAATGAACCTAAAGCTTATTTAATTATCTAATTCGACATCAAACACATACAAATGTAAGAAGGTAGAGCGCAACTCACAGGTGTCCAAAATATGCAAATCTTTAAGAGGTATGTTTCCATCAGTGCCCCCGAAAACAAACAACTTATCCCCAATGGTGGTGCAGCTGTGGCTGTCTCTAGGCACAGGTAGTGTGCCTTGCATATCAGGTTCACTCCATGTTCTTGTAGCTTAACAAGTAAAAAGGAGCAAGTAAAATGAGCAAATCCTAACATTAGCTATTTTATCAAGTCTGTACACAATCTCTACACATTTGAACAGATAAAAAGACACCCATACAGAAGTGTTGAACCACATTATCAAGACTCAAAAGAAAGTTCCCTTTAGCAACTTATAACTCTATTTAACTTGAAATAATTTGGTCTTCACTATATAAAAAACCATTTTCCATGCTTCACACATGTTTCTTCCCGTTTTAAAACAGCGGGTACACTCTGTGATAACTTAGATTGCAATAACAAGATGTTCGTATCTTGGTACAATAAGATTGGGCTTTATGAAGTTCTAGATACACCCTAAGATACACACCCTCCTATCATCAACGAACAGGGCATCAAAACCCTAACTCTAATCGATCAGAACATTCGTAAACCATAAATTTTACTTGCATCGATAACATCAAGAGCAGAAAATATTTTTGAAAAAAAAAGAAAGAGAAAGAAGAACCCTACTGGTGTCATAGACGTGAACTTTATTAGTCTGGGTGTTGTTTTCACCGTAACCACCGAAGATGTAGAGCAGCTGACCACCGCGAACGGCGTTGCACGTGTGGCCCCATCTCTTCCCGGGCCCTCCTCTCTGTATCTCCAATTTCTCCCACCTCATCATCAACCAATCACTATCAAAATGTGCTGAAGGTTTAGTAAAATTAGGGCAAATGGCAAGGGTTTTCCAGATTTAACGTTGCGCTTGAATTGGGATTACTGTGTTTTGAAGACGTTTGATTTGGATTTTGGGGATGGACAGATTTGGGTTTAAGGTTTGTATAATTGTTGGGATATGTGAGATCGTATTCATGCAGGGGAGACTATACATTTCTGCAAGTTAATAAAAATTTACTATAATTGTGGAAAACAAATAAATAAATCAAATGAGAATTATCGACAAACTATTAAACTATACTATACGGTGAAATTATAATAAGTGTAATTGCATCTAAGTTCGATTAATATTTAAATATTAAGTGAATGTAATAGCATTTTACGTTAGATTAAGATCTTCTGAAGTTAAATATTGTTAATGAAATAACATGATTTGTCATGTATGATTATAACATAAGATTATCTCAATCCATACAAGTTAAGTGTTATTAGTATCGTATACTTCTTAAGATCTGATAAGCTTTTGTCATCGAAGAGCTCGGTAGGTCTCGCGCAATGGTTTCACATGCATGTTCTCTACTATGGTTGCTTATTACCATATTAGCCTTTTTACTAAGTTGCTTCTCAAGCTTTTGCTTATGAATGTAAGTTTGTGGGGTTCCAACTCAAAACCAATTGGTTATGAGAGGAGTAGCCCAGGACCCTTATTAAGCAGATTACAAAGTCACTTTCCGTCCGACGTGAGACATTACTCAACAATGAAGAACAAAACTATCAAAAAGGTTTTGTTTTTTCTTTTGGGAAATACAAATAGAAAATATTTCATATATGCTATCATCTAGGATCTTATTTATGGTCATAAACATCATTATGTATCTCATGAAGTGGTTTTGTATTAGTCCTTTTGATTGTACACAAGAAGACCTTGTTAACTGCCTTTGCACAGATCTTGTTAACTGCCTCTGCTTGTGTTTATAGAAGTGTGGTATATGTTTTATGTTAACTGATTAGCGCAAAATATTGTATATCCAAGTGTAGCATGCCATAAACTAATTAATTATAAAGGATAAAATCTTATTAGTAGAAGATGTATATTCTTAATACTCATATCCCTGTTCTTACAAGATAAAACATTTGAATTATCATTTATTACATATATCCCTTGCCCATAATATTTCATATTTGACAAAATATAATTTTAAACCCAAAAACCATCCTAAAAGGCTAAAACCATAAACACATAGGATTGACCCATGCACAAACAAGATTAATCTTGTGTATGGCAGCCATATACATACATACATACATACATACATACATACATACATACATACATACATAGGAGAGGGTTCATTTGAGAACCAATTTTATTGCGAGAACCGCGATAACCAATCTTAGTCCTTCATTTTGTATAATGAAATTCATGGATGAAGAGCGTGTGAGGATTGAGTGTGGCAAGGTGCATGTAAGGAATTCATGGGTGGGCAATCCAATTGAAAGAGGGGAATTGGACAGCTAAGATTGGTTCTCGCAATTCTCGTACGAGAGTTCTCGTTTGAACTTTTTCATATATATACACACTAGGTCATTCAACTTTAATTTAATTCCCTCCTAAATTAAGTATATCTTGTAAACCACAACTCAAGAGCCTTGACCTTGGTACTTGAGGTTGTAATATTGCGCATGCATGTAAAGCTTGTCACTGGCCACTTTGTTGAATAGTGAATCTTTACCACGACATATATGATAATAGTATTGAGTATCGATCACTCAACCATTCTATTAGCTAGCTAGGTTGGAATTAATAAACTAGATTAATCTATATGCTTTGTTGTTGTAACACCCAATTTCAAGAAAATAACAACTTAATAATATGTTATAAATAGTGAGTTATGTTCAATAAAGTTCATTTGAAAAATATAGTTTTGAAATTTTAATATTAAATCACAGGTGATTCAATATACAATCATATGTAATTTGTAAAAGCATCACATGTGAATTACGAAAAATTACGAAAATGCCACTTCGCACAAATTTTTAAAATTTAATCTGGACCATTGATGATATTGATCCAAAAACTAAAATTTGTCCCTTGGGACTATAAATTAATTATGGACTATATTAAACATTCTTCAATAAATAGTTTGGCATAATTAACTAATACTTCTATAATAACAATAATTTCCCAAATTAAGTGTCACTTGATATCTTCTAATCTTCTAATATAAATAAAAGACTAACATGAAATAAATTTATTAGACAATCCCAACCATTGACTTAGATAAAAATATTTAATTATCAAATCTCAATCATCCAATTTTATAAAATAAAATTTCAATTTTAACTTTTATTATCAAACTTAATTTTAACTCTAAATTATGTTCAAATTCAATTCTAATATAAAATAAGATAGGAGGTAAAAAAATTAAAACTAGAGACTCGTGATATACTTTATCTTTATTTAGAAAAGCATTTTGAAATTTTTGCATAATTACAAATTTCATCTTTGGATCGTGTTAATTTTTTTCTCATATTATATTAAAGTTATTAAACGATTTTTGTTTCATGTTGTTAGCTTCTTATGTAAGTAAATTAATTTTATTTTTAATTATATATATGCGCTTTAATTATACTAACTACTACAAAAAAATCAAAGCAAGTTAATAAACCAAATGAATGGTAAATAAGGTTTAATAAGAATATAAACAAAACAAATCAAACATGGATTCAAAAACTTAAATTATTTTATTTATAGTTGCATATTATGAATAAACAAAATGTTTCTTACGTAACAAATGAATAATACAAACACGCAGTGAAACGCGTACACATTAAATCTATTAGACAATATTATCTGTTGATTTATATAAAATTTTAATTTAAAATTAATTAACAACATTTTTAATTGATCAATCATAGCCATTAGTTTGGTCAAAACTAAATCATTTTTACTATAAAACTTAGTAGATTTTTTATCCATAGATCAACTCAATTAAACATCATCAATTCGTTTAAATATTATCAAAAATTATTTAATTTTGATTTTTTTTCAATTTTGTTATATTATTATATGAATTATTTCACTATTGAAATAAATGCTACGAAAATATTGTAACCATTTGATTCGTTAGTTATTTTTAATTGAGCTTCACCTAATCATCTAATTGATTTTAAAATCCTGTAGTTTATAAACATTTCTTTATTGTTTGAACATATTATTTTTTAAAGTCTTATTATTTATAATCCTTTTAAATTTTTATTTGTTTCACGTCTTATAATTATTTAATATCTTTTTGTTAATGTTGAATATTTATTATTTTTAAAACCAACTCATATGTCACACATACATCTAATCTAGTATTATATATAAACAGTTGAAGGGTAAAGTTAACAGCTTAATCTAGTCATTCGATCAGCAATACTAAAACACAAAAGGGTGTTATTATAACTCCACAAGAAATATGAAAGGAAAGATCAATCATGTTATCCTAATGAAAAATTTTGTTATCTTATATGAATCCGTATAATTTTTTTAATTTTTTAACCTCATTTCTAAATTAGTATGCCAATCAATCGTATCATAAAGGGTTGTTTGGTTAGAGGGTTTATAAGGTAAAAATGAAAAATAACAATTTAAATACCAAGATCATGCAGAAAGGGTTGTTTGGTTAGAGGGTTTATAAGGTAAGAAATAGAATTGATAATAATCAAAGGCGGAACCAAGAGTTTTTTATAAAGGGTAGTACAATAATTGTTTTTCAAAAAAGAAGGTAGCATAATAATTAACGGTTCACTTTGTTTCACAACTCAGTTACTCATTCATGTATGATTGACAAAACGTGCAGAACTGCAGATCAAGTTAAGTTAGGTAATAAGTCAAAACAAGTTTAGAAACCAAATCAATTGATAAGATTTAACTAAACCATAAAACCAAACCTCAGAATCCTATAAAATTTCGCAGCATACAAAATTAAGTGTACATATATAAATCATCAACAAGTTTCAACAAATTAACTAAAATAACCTATTTATTAACAAGATAATTTGATAAACTAAAATATCAACAAGTGACAACAAATAATCATCTAATGATATAAACTAAGCCATTTAGCCAAACATCTTGCTTATGCATTAAAAAAAGTCGGCACTTAGCATTTATAAAACACATACTTATGAAATCAAATTAGATATGGCACTTTGTTGTTTTCACAAGATACAAGTAGGCTTATAAAACAAATATTGGTAAATTGAGTTTAAAACAGAAAATTTAGAGGGGTTGCACAATTTTTTGCCTTGTGTAAATACTAAAGGATTTTATGGTAAAAAGGGCAAGAAGCAATAAAAAAATCTATTTTATTGATTAAAACTAGTTCTTCATCAATTTATTTTTGATGAATCCAACATATTTATCACTTTTTACAGAACAAAAGAGATTTTCAAACGTAGATTGTGAAACCAAAATTTTGGAATAATTTGTTGATGACCAAAATGCTTTCATCTAAAAAGTGATGAATATGTTGGATTCATCGAAAAGAAATCGACAAAGAAATAGTTTTAATCAATAAAGATGATGAACTA
>JAUEJL010063076.1:0-17996 GCA_032274825.1 Drosophyllum lusitanicum | reverse complement strand
GTGTGATCAGTTCACGGCGTCTCCTCGGGGTTTGGCTCCGAGAGCTATTTTTATTTAGGGGGCATATGGATTAACCCTAGTTTCTGTTTTAGTTTTGGTTTGTGGATGGTGACATAGTGCCCAATACCCATTCACCAAGGTGCACATGTGGGTCTGCAGTTGTGCAAATTTGCTGGGTGAAACACTTGTCTTATTGATTAAGCGGGTGTTCACTACTTTGGAGCTCGGTTAGTAACATACCCTTCTGATTCCTTTGACTTTGAGATTGTACTTATTTGTTTCGTTGACCTTGATATCGGACTACTCCTGTAGGATATTCATATATATGTTGTACGTGTTATTCTTTGTTTTCGTTTATCCGCGCACTGGACATTTGGCTCAGCCTCATTTCATTTCTATTCGGCAGGTAATCTATGTTTCAAGGAACGTGCGAACAAGGGCTGGACCTTGAAGCTATCAAGAAAGTAGGTTTTCATACGTAGTTTAATTTCTTTTAGTTTGACTTTTGACATGTTTGTTTCCTTTGAAGTTTTGAGACATGTAAATTTTTGTTAGTAAGGTTATTATTTGAAAATAAATATTGTTTATGCTCTGTTATGTATCGTATGTGTAGCCTCCGGGTTCTGTTCCGGAATCGGGGTGTTACATACGTACAATATGATCGACCAACAAATTAAAGAGCAAATGTCTATCATTGTACATCAAGACTCCGTCGACCACTATTACAGATTTAATCTAAACAACAGCTACCACTCAATTACAATAGCATACACGAAGAAGAACTAATTTTATGTAATTTGATGAACCAATTAAACGTAGGACTAACTTTATTATCAACTAACCCAATTTTGGAGCATTTAGATGGGATTAATAAAAAGGGGGAAAACATTTATTTATTATTATATGTATGTCGTTAAAGGTTTGAATTAATTAAGTTGTATAATATTTTAATATTTTTAACGGTTAACACCACCACCTATTATAGATGCTGTTAACATTTATTTTCCTTTTAAGGTTGGTTTCACTCTAAAGACCAACGACAAAACACAACCTGAATCCAAATCAAAACCTAAATACCCAAAAACCTACATTATAAAAACGAAACCAGATTCAGTTACACACAAAGTCACAAACATGACTTGAATCCAAATTTTAGTGGGTATAAAAGGCATGTAAAATCTTCCCGGTCTTTGACCTTCTTCTACACCCAACTCAACCCGTAAAAATTCAATCTTTATGCAGCAGTGGATCTTTGAATAACCACAAATTCCCATATCGGATAAATTACTGCAACCAGATGCTAAATGTACATGTTTAAAGTAGTGAAATTTCGATCTACCTTAAAATAGAATAAGATATACTATGCATAACCAGCCATACCAACAGTTGAAGTAGAACGGTTGGATTTGTGAGCAGGCTGAGTTGTAGCCTTGGTAAAGTACATGTAGTAATACACATTCAAAATCATGGTTGCCACAACAAACACTGCCCCTGCAACAAAAACGCCTTTCCTTAATGTGTCACATGAAAAGCTTTCGGTCATACTTTTGTATTTCGTGTGATAAGCATTTTTCTTAGCCCCGGCAATCAGACAAGCTTCCGCAACCACGAATGTCATCCTGCACATGTTCAGCTTGTGGATAGTGCTGACTACAGAAGGATGAAAAGGCTCAAAAGGACAGGAAATACTTACCATGATGATGTAAAATAGATGATTGTCCAAGCTCGATTTCCACCAGGTGCTAACGGCCTTCCAAAACACATGCATTTGGTCACACACATAAGCAATGATTCACCCGAGAGGAGAAATAAAAAGGCCCCAACACCGTATCCAGTTGCAACATCTGAATCGTATACACAATAAGTAGAATTGGTCCTGTCATCTGTATGAATGGTTCCCTGTCATAAAGATGTTGATTCATTACATGAAAAAAAAATGCAAGTTTGTACCATTAACATCCACATGAACATGCAGCATGAAGACAAATGGATCCAATGATGTTTTATAATTTTCCCAGATTCAGGATAGCAGTTAAAGTCATGAAATAAAATTTGCCCCTAACGGAATAACATACGTCCCTGTCTATTCAAATCTTGGAGATGAAATTTAACTTTCTTAATCAAATCAGTGAACAGATACTGCACTTTGCTGCATTCAGATAGTAATTAAGTTGGTAAGAAGCATTTACATCTGTAATCATGCTCCAAACAAACAATGATATGAATTAGATCCAATTCCACAAATTTACCAGGAACTTTAGGATGTTCGTTTGCATTTTGAGTTTAGCATTTGCTTTTTTGAATTCCTTCAATAGCCTATGTTCGCTCCCCAATAAATGTCACACTATTAAAAATTCCATTTCAACACAACTAAGTTTCCAATTGATGAATGTCACACAGTACTATTATAACAGGTATAGAAATCTAGGTAAAAAAAGAACCCAAGAGTCATTCCACACAAAAGCCATGTTGCACAATCTACATGCATCCCATGAACATTTGTAACTCATCATAGTCTACGGTAACTCAAACTCGAAGGCCGAAGCTTGTATTTTCTACATAAAGTAGGGCCATCCCATGGATTTCCTACACTAGATGCATCCCATGAACATGTTGCAGGGCCGTCCCATGGACTTTGGTGGCCTTATGCAGTTATGCTATTACAATAAAGGAAGCCCTTAAATTAAAAAATTTAAATTCCTATAATAGCGTTTAATTGATATTGTGAATTCATTTTAACCATCCAATACACTGAAACAATAGTCACAATACTTGACAATCTATTGTATTACTATCATCAAATGTTTAAAACATTTATAAAGAACATATAAAATAATTTATTAAATTCAAAAACATATTGAACCATTCGGAATCATTTTCAGAAACTTAGCCTGTTCATATACCCATGGGCCATGACTCATTTCTTTGACTAATTTTGAAAATCATTAAAATAATTCAATTTTTATATTACTTTTTTAAGGAATCGAACTATATGATGTTCTAAAACGCATTCACATCTACTTTATGCTAAAAACCAACCCAAATTAGCTGAAGTTGAATTTTTTATAATCTTTATAACCCTAAAAATGTGGAGGCCCTAAAGTAATGGAGACCTTATGCGATCGAGCATATTGCACGTGTTCAAAGACTCCCCTGCAATCTTTATATTTATAGTTACGATCAAAGATACTTCATACTTGTTATGCAAGCATTAAAAGAAACAAAGAATAAAAACATGACAAATAATTTAGGTGGTTTGGTCAATCAGATTGACCTACGTTCACGGGCAGGAACCGCATGTCTCTTATTCATTATTCAAGTGTTACATAAACCCTAGCTTTTACACCGATTTTAAACCGTGTTTCTCTTATTCATTATTCAAGTGTTACATAAACCCTAGCTACAAATACTTTACACCGATTTTAATATTCAGGTTTTTATTTTTTTTGCACTTTGTTCGGGTCAACATACAATTTTAAGTTACACTCTAAAGAAACTAATATTCCATCTCCATATATATATTAGAATACATAAATCTATCCGAATATATATAAACGATAAATATAAAAGAAAGATTTGTAATACCTTTGATTTGACAAAAAGTACTCAAACAAAGCCAATTGTTTCAAAATAAATAACATAACCAATTCTGGAGCAACAACTAAAAGGCAGAGCTCTAGCCAAATTTACAAGTAAAAGATCAATCTTGATGACACTGCAAATCATATACGAATTCATACGAGCTCAAAGCCTCAAACTGTTCACATCTAAAACCTAGATCTTAAGAATCCAAAGAATAAACTTCAAGGGAGGAATTTAGAGACGCAAATTTCGTAACCCTACCTGCAGAAATGATCGTTACCTAACATGAAGAAGGAAAAGAATCAATGTGAACAACAGATTCAAGCACTAGAGATACTTGGCTCTACGAAACCCTAAATAACAACAGAATTCAACATAAACAGTTGGATTTAGACGAGAGAAAGCGAGTTTACAGTGCTACGACGGCGTTCGGCAGCAATGGCGAAACCAAAAGCAACTAAGCATAAGATGACAACTAGTAGATGAACTAGTGTAGAGCCTTTGCCATCGCCCATCTCTCTCTTCTTCTGCTTCTTGATTGTTTTAGAGAGAGAATGTGTGTGTCTGTGTGTGTGTGTGTGAAGTGAAAAAGGTTTGCTGCTGTTGCTTTGCACGGGGTATGAAAAGGAAAAAGAGTGGTGAAATTGCTTTGAGAAACGGGAAAAGGGTGTTATCGCGTTTTTATTTTAAACGTCGTCCGTCAATCGGTAACTTTGTGCCGTTAATCTTGATTTTTACCGTTAAATTTATTTTGAACGGTAACAAATAGCGCATCAGAAACGGAGCCTCGTTATGGTCACTAACCCGATTAGTTAACTTAAATTATATATATTAAAGTAGATCTTGTAAGTATGCTAGAAAAAATGTTACAAAGCTAAAACAAAAAAACGGGTTAGAACATCACATCATTCATATTAATCACGACATTTGGCCCTAAATATAATCCAAGTAAAAAGAGTTGCTTGAATCTTATCCATTATCGGTGAGAGTAAAAATCTTTTACCATTAAACACCAAGTTATTACAGTAATTCTTCATTTTGCCACAGTCTAAAAATCCCTACAACAGGTGTTCCACTGTTGCCCCACATCAATATTGCACAAGCTCATCATCCATTTTCACGATTCTTTTGCCCAAGGACATGCATAGAATTGATGATCCACCTTCTATAAATATATTTTTACCATCAACTGTATTATCCCTCTCAAATTTAAAAAGAAAATAGGTCAGATTTCAGTATAATATTAAAAAAATTGCCCATGTTTCATTTTTTAAATAAGAAAGAAGTCGTCAGAGCATATTGTCTAATTTGTCAATGTGCTTAAACTTAAAAACACATACATTTTGTTTTTTTAGCAATCTATGAAAAAAGACTTCAATCATTTGTTGACGTTTTATAGGTTGATTGATCAATAATTCTGTTGGTCTCAAAGAGACTAACAAACAATTGATTATATGTAAAAATAGGATGATTTGTACATAATAAGTTTTTGTCACACACAACAAATAGTGGTTGGTTTAACCATCATATCTTTGAATGTGTGCATAGGAATAAAACATAGTAAGATTATTGAAAAATAAAAGTCGTAATTGTTGTGTGTGACAAAAACTTATTGCGTACAAATCATCTCCTGTACAAAAGGAGAGTTGGATACACAATCATAGGAATATTGAACAAATCAATATACTTTAAAACTTTGTGTCGAATTTTTATTAAATCTTTCAATTCTTCAACATTTAAAACAAGATCTAACGGATGATCTTGATAAAAAAAATACTCATAATGGATCTCACAAACTAGTTGCTAGATATCACCATATATACTAAACACTCCTACTCGCAAATGTTAGCCCACCAAAAGCAAGTCACCCTGATTAAGATGTTAGATTAAATCTAACCTATCTACAAGTAAACATTTATTTTGAACTTATCCTAATCTAATCTTTAAATCTAACTTATCTACTATTTTTAACGAATAGATAACTATGGATATCTTAAAAATCTTCCTTAATCAACGTAGATATAGGAGTATGTAATCAGTGAAAGACTTTTAAACAGATTTAAAGTCTTAGGGCTGACATTTTCTTTAGATCTGAGTTCCTTTGATCATGAACTTATCTCCAGGTCTTCAAACTTGTACTCCCAAACTTAGCTTGAGAGTCATTAAGTTATCAAAAACTTACATAGAAAACTCTGTCTGTCTGGAGCTCACTAGTCAATCTGAACCAACGTACATAAATTCTAAGTTACATATTCTAAATAATTATTAAGCTACCCTTTTAGCTAATCAAATCTAAATTACAAAGGTAATTTGACTAAACAACTCCTTATGCAAAAACAAAAATGAGTAATTAGTTGATAAGGATTTGACCATTTTGAATTTTAGTTTGCGAGTTATCTATTATCATCATTAAAAAAGGTTGCTCACACTTTTGGGTGCTTCTACCAACCGTTTTCACAACCAAAATTGTAGAGGTAAATCGCATAACTCAAAGTTAAAAGGCATGTGTCAAGATTTATTCCGTAAACTTTTACTATAGATTATGTGTCCCCCAACCACCAGACTACCATCACGGAAACAAAGTTATCATCATTTATATGTGTTTTATCGGTTCTTTTACAAGAAAACTACTTGTGTTATTGGTCCTTTATTATTTCCTGAAAAGGACTCATTCTTGACTTCTCGGGATGAGATCTTTTATTTGTTGGTGACTTGGTGCCAATGATTGTCAAAGTAAATTTTGCATGTAACGCGTCCTAAAGTGTGCTAGGCTAACACCGCGCGAGTGTTTAATGGAAGACTTTGAATAAACTTTATGCTTTCCAAACTCCTCATGCTCTTCCTAGAACTTTGATCGGAACGTGAAGCTGGAAAATGTGATTATGAATCACAATACTATACAAATAGTAAAATAAACGTCTAAAATGGTCACGAGCGAAAACCTAGAGAACAACTTCTAATGGAAAAACCAATTTGTCTTCGTTCGGAGATGGAAGTCATTTTAAAGGGATTGACTCATCTTACCAAGCATGCTGGTCTAAGTTGCATAAGGTATGAGCACAATAATATAAGGATAAAGGGTTATAGATGCACTATTTAGTAATGGTACTGGATGTTGACAATTTAAGTTTACTAAAGTAATATTTAGAGTAAATTACTTAAATAGTCCATGTGGTTAGGTAAAAAGCACCAGTTTAATCCTATATGTTTGAAAATTACTGAGATGGTTTGTACTATACAGACTTTGTTACAATGTCCATCATTTAACTAACAATCCGTCTAAATTACACGTTTGTTTGTCTTGTATAAAGAGCATTATAGTCTTTTAATTAAGAATTATTTTGTTTTTTAGCACCATTCTTTAAGAATCTCTCTTAAACTCCGTCTCTTTCTAATCCTCTCTCTTAAAAAACCCAACAGCATAGAAGGTCGGAAAACATCACCGCATCCACAACTTGCAACTATCGAGTTTCGATTGATTTATCTTTTTCGTCAACCTTGCCACCTTTCCAAATTCTTTGACTAAGAGATGTCAATGAAAGTCAATTAAATGCTTTCTTAACCACAAAAACACATTGAAAACATTTTACACCAAAAGAAAAGGGCAACAATCTGAACACACAAACATATTTGAAGATTGAAAGATAATGGAGAGCATCATGAGAAAACATGGTTATTGAAATCCTAAAAAAACATTGAAACAAAAAAAAGAATTTAGCTGATCGTGAGATGAACCAAAGCTCGTGGTTGCCATCATTTCATTTTGACTCCGTCATTTTTTACCACCAATTAAGTCTCACAACTTATCCCCTGTTGTCCCATGATTTCTTGCTATCTGACCACCATTCTGAGAAATGTCACGGCCACCACCACCACGTTTAGCCTATGCCACTGTTAATTGACATCAACACCACCGCCACTGGACTGGTTTTTAAAGATCTACGAGAGGGGGCTGGAGAGAACCATCTTGATGGTGTAATCGGAAGTAGGATTGAGTTTGTGAGGACAAAAGCGATGTAAGGTTTAAGTTTGCACTACAATAAAAACTTGATTTCTTCTCGTATTTTAATTTTATAAAAAGCATAAAATTGTCAAACTGTTAGCGTTTAAAATGTGTAAAAAATGGCTATATTTTTTAGTGCAAGAACCTACTACGTTCACACTTATAAGTGTAGGAAAAGAATGTTCGCACTTGAAAGTGCGCAAGAAATTTAGTTTGTCTACACTTAAAAGCCTAGAGATCAATTCTTTACACCAAGTTTTTTCATGCTTCTCCACTCAAGGGAAGCGCGAATAAATTTGGTGCAAAGATTTAATCTCTACACTTTTTAGTGTAGATTAATTTTGTGTTCACTTAATATTGTGGATATTATTTCTCTACAATTATTATTGCGAACATATTATGATTTACTATATTTCTTCACGCTAAAAAATGTAGCCATATTATACGTGTTTACAAGTGTGAATAACTTGACAAAAATATACGCACTTTTTAAAAGAGCGTAGTAGTATTGTCAAGTGTCAACTACAGTGGTGGAGGGGCGGTGGTGGGGAAGGTGATGATGCAGGTTTACCGCGGGTAATGGTGGGGAAGAGAATGAAAGGGGTTTATGGATGTGATGACGAAGAATAGGAGAGGGGCGGCAGAGGTGGAGGTAAGGAGAGAACCCAATGAAGATTCAAAAACTCCTAAAAACCCTAATATTTTGCCCTTTTTGAACGGGAAAGTCAAGAATTTCAGGGAACCTATCCTTTGGTTTGAAGAATTGTTCATAAAGGGGGAGAAAATGAACATATGATTGAGAATTTTAGAGAGAGCAAGCATATGACTAAAACACTTTTGAAATAATATGTCTAACAATACATATTAATACCTCTCTATTTAAAGGATTAGCATTGTAACAAACTTTGAATAGTATGAACGATCTTAGTAATTCTAAAAATTTAAAGATCTAAGCCATTAAATTTTTTTTATCAAAGTACATAGACCATTTAAGTAATTTACTCTAAAGTTAGTTGGGTATTATATGATTGTTTGGTATTTTCGAGTAAATGTGTAGTTGGAGAGTAAATTGTCAATAATGTATGGAAGATCAACTTTGAGCAAGAGCTTACCAAGATTCTAACTTGAGGGACCAATCATGTCAAGTGAGGTTTATTATGATTACTTGGTTAAAATGCCCATTTGTTTCATCTTTCATGTGTTCTTCATTTTCACACGAGGTCAAGAGAGTTGAGATAGAGCACTTAGAATTGTGAATTATGGTTTTTAGGAGGTAAACTGGGAGAGGTTTCTCGGTCAAGATCGAACATCTCTAAAGGACTAAGTAGCAATATATATTTTGGAGTTGATTGCAATTTGCAAATACATCCAAGAGAATAATTTAACTTTAATGCAAGTATGCAATTTAAAATAATAGTGGCGGCTTAGATAACTCATTATCTATACTACTATATAAATTATTTAACACTCTCTCTTTTTACTAATTTTAAGAGTTTTTAAAATTCAACCAAAACAACATCTTGACCTTTTATTCTATTTAAATTAATCACATTCACTCAATCTTTAACAATTTCACTCTCTCTCCTAATATACTTTTAACTTTTTATTCATTTAAAATATATTCTCACTCAAATACAATTATCCACCCATATCGTCATAATTTTCAAAATCTTATTAACTTCTCTATTTTTATTTCATAAATATAAATCTCTTTTTATATTTTAATGTCTTTTAAAATTTATCTAAAATTAATAAAATAGTTGATGGAAATAAAAGAAAATTTAAAAAAACGGACAAGTTGCTGAAGAAATTTTTTGTGACATCATGCGAATAACATATCATTATTTTCTTGAAAACGGCATGTTGTAAAACAAAAACTATTCGTCATTGTAACATTGCGCTAATACGATGCTAGTATATATTAGAAGAACTTATGTTGGAGTTTAATGGGTTGGATTATATGACCACATGCATAGAATCTTGATAGTATTTTACTTGTGATGATTTAACTTAATTATGAATGTATAGTTTTTTAAGTTTTACCAACACCAATTTTACATTAATGATTTAAAATATCTAGAGTTTTGAAATTTCACAAATGAACTCTGCACTAATTAAAATATTAACTTTTTGTCAACAATATGGAAATTTTCCTTATTTTTCTATGTTTTAATTAAACATGATTCTTAGGCTAGCTATGGATAAGAGTAAAAAAAATAATTTTAGTTTTTTAAATTGTAACTACTACTCATGTATAAAAAGTTGAAATCTAAGTAAAAGATGATTAGTGTAGAATTTTTTACAAACATTAAAAGTTGATTTAAAATATGAGTTATGATTGTTATTTTTTAAAATAAAATACTACCTTGTTTTACTCAAATCCATATCACTAAAAACCATGGTTATCATTCTTCTAATGTTTAATATTATATGTGTTTTTAGCATGAAGTAAATTACATAGATATCCTAAGAGCCGGTGTTGCACGTGCTAGGGTCGTCTAGGGCAGTGTTCCATTACACTCTTGTGGTCACTGTCATTACAGTGAGAGGCTCGGCATTCCAATACCGATCGGCATGGTCCTTATACCTTTTTCTTTATTAATTCTACACCGGAATGGACATAAAAAAGGTAGTTTAAGGTCACAAAATGAAATATTTTGGGTTTTTTTGGGGTGATAGTGGTGAAGGGAATGATGTAACCTTGAGTGGCATCCAGGGTGGTTTGATGTGTAGTTTATATTACCGGGAATGCATGTATGATTATATATGTAATATGTTGGCTAGAATTAGTAAACTTGACATGAGCTTGTACCATACTGTGTTTTACGTGATAAAGATGAATATAAAAATGAATATTTTGTATTTCAAACTAGTTTTTTTTCTAATAAAAACTTTCATTAGAACTCCAATAAAACAAAAAACAATGCATATGTCTCAAGCTGAAGACATTAATTATATATCCTCCTACTTATCCTCTTACTCACAAGATCAATACAAGAGTCAAAATCAATAGAGGAAGTGAGAAAAGAAAATTAGTGGATTCCAAATGTTATCTTGTGATGAGTAAGAGGATGAAGTATAAAGAAATAGTAGAGGGGTATATCATTTTTCGGCCAAAAATCATTGAACAGGTACTTGAATATAGATCCTCAACTTTTATCTTGTCACATCCTCTTGTTTTGCATGTAGAATACTATTAATTTCTCCATTTCAATATTACACAAAGTGTGACAACTTAACTATAACCCACTTTCATGCAATACATCATTCCATTTTCGATTTTGGCCCGTGAAAAATTTTCTTTGATTTATATATATGAAATGACCGAGTCCAACATGAAATTAGAAAGCAACTTATTTCCTGCTTCTGTTTTGGATCCAAAAAAGAGAGTGGTGTTGAACCATCGAGAATAAATCCTCCCTTAGAATCGTTCCCTTCGCTGACTCCGCTGCATGAACTACTTTATTTCTCCACTTCCAGATACCCCAAATGAGTACCGAAGCAATTCCTTCGAAAAGTCTTATAGGGACGGACAGTTTTTAGCCAAGATGACGACTAATCGTAGAGATTTCGGAAAAGGAAGCAATGAGCGCAGGGGGAATGTTAAGCCAACCAAAAATTTTCTTCCTCGAAGAAACCACCTTCGAGTACGCAAAGAATAAGTGCGATAGGGACTCCTCATGCTCCGAGCAAAGATGGCAGCAAACCTCTTGAATCGGCACGCCTCTTGCCACCAAGTTAACCAGACTAGGGAGAGCATTTTACTTGGTAGCCATGTGTTCCAAATGTCGTTTGTGTTTAAATTCTGGCTTGGCTGCATCTTCTTTCTAATAATTCCAGCAAGATTTTTAACTGCGAACTCTCCATTTGATGAAAGCTAAAATGTCCAGCTGTCTCTTTTTGAAGTTAAACGAAACTACTCCATAGATTGAGTCAAGAAGCCAAACTCTTCCAATGAACTAATACATTTGTTTGATCAGTAATATCTAGCTGCTTGAATTCATGAAATATGTTTTCACCTCCTCAAAGCAATATTCATCCGCCCTTTTCATGAGGTTGCATGTTTTCATCATAAATTCCTTGATTTTGAATTCATGAAATCAAGGTTTTAAATAACGTAAGAGGTGGCGTGGTGGTATTGTCAAACCTCAAGTCCTGGAAGTCATGGTAAGGCCACGACGTTTCATAAGGCATGACTTAAGACAATAATTTTGTATATAAATAATAGAGGTAATTGGTCAAATGGTCATTAACTTAGTCATTTCTGCCGATTTAGTCTTTTAACTTCAAAAGTGGTGAAAATTGTCCTTTATGAACTATTTTGTGGCGAATTTGATCCTTTTTAACGTTGGTTGTGTTTGATCAATTAAATCTAGAGCATTTTAATTATTAAAAATAATATATTTATCAGCTTTTAAAAATAAAAATAAACATCTCTTACACTCTCCCTCTCTCTCCACACTCTCTCTCTCTCTCTCTCTCTTTCTCACACTTTCAATCTCTCAGCTCACTCTTCTTCCCCTCTAAAGAACCACCGTCGCCCACTACCACCGCCACCACCACCGCCCACTAGCACAAATCTCTCATCTCACTCATCTCCCTTTTACTCTCCTCTATGCACCGCCGGCCGCCACCAAATCTGGAAGATCAGAGCACACCGCAACCACCACCAAAACTTAAAACAAGCATTTCCGCTGCCACCATAACCATCACCTCCTCTGTAATCGAAACCCTTGTTATCATCGAACGGAATCCGTTAAAACCTTCAAAAGATCCATTATTTACATATCGTTTTTTAGGGATGAAGATTGGGAAGGAAGATGAATATGAAATGGTGTGTGAGAGAAAGAGAGAGAGATTCGGTAATGATCACTTTTGAGTTTTGATAGATCTATAAAAATGTGTGTATGTGTGGGTTCTTCATCTTCATCCCCATTTCTTGGAAATCACACAAGAAAACCCTAATTAACGCTCTTGATGTGTCTTTTTTACTATAGTGGTGGTTGGTCGGAGGAGGTGGCAGTGGTTGGCCGAAGAGGTGGCGGTAACTATAAGAGAGACGCGGAGAAAGAGAGAGAGGAAAGAGACATGTTAAGAGTGATATTGGAAGAGAGAAAGAGACCTGGTGGCGGTGATACTTAGTCTATGGTAGTGGTGGTGTCCAGTTATGGTGGTTTTAGAAATGATAAAAGTGGGAGGAAGTGAGAGATGTGTAGAGAGAGGAAGAGAGAAGAGAGAGAAGTGGTTTAATTTTTTATTATATATAATTAATTAAAAATTGTAATTTAATAAGGGTAAAATTGTTATTTTATCCTAACTTAACAAAGATGATAAACGAAATCCATTAGGAAGGAAGAAACACGTCACAAATTAACTCTAAATGACCATTTAACCAATTAACTCTAAATAATAATTAATTATACATATACAAACTAAATAAAAAAGCGCATAAATATAGATTTATAACATAATTCATGAATCTTTTTTTTTTTGGAATGATCAACATTTCTTATAACCGAATAACTATATATATTCAGTCCTGACTATGTAATTTTAACACGTTTAAAAAAGCATGACTTATAAAAAGTAAAGATGTATCAAACTGGTAAAGAATAAGCCTTGTATTAAAGCCTTAAACCTTATTGTAGTGACATGATCATGCCTCAAACTAGTTTTTTTAAAACCTTGTATGAAATGTGTTTGGTAATTAATATCCAGTCTAAATGTCTTATAATCACGCCACTTAGTTCTTCAAACATTTATTATTAAATTAAATTAGGCGTTTATTAATTAAAAACGTGTGCTAAAATGTATTTAGCATCTAGCTAGGCTTCCTATCTTGCGAGTTATGTGGCCTAACTTGTGTCACTCGTTTCGCTAGCTAGTTTTCTCCTAGAGTTCTATTTTTTTTATTTTTTTTTCATGACTGTGAAAAACTTGCATTCTTTCAAAAAAAAATATATAATTATAATCTTTAGACAAATTTAACTAGCAGTGTATTCTAAAAAAATTATTTTTCATTTTATTAAATCTTTTGTATTCAATTTCTTTATAGCTTTTTCTCATTTTTTTTTTCTTATTTTAACACTTTTTTGATTTACTACGTAAGAATATATAAATAGAAGAATTTAATGGAAACATGAATGATATGTAACATCTTTATTCGTTAAATAATTTGTATATAAATTTTTTTGTCATGCATAATAAGAAAATACTTATTAAATAATAATAGTCTTAAATATATATATATATATAAGAAAATTAATTCAAAAGTTTATAAGAACAAAAGCAAAATATTATTATTATCATTTAATATAAGGAATATACACAAATGTATTGTCCTTATTTTTATTTGTCGTTAAATTTTCTTTTAAACGGCTAAACACATATATCTCTAACCTAATCTTAAGTTTACATCATTTTTATTTATAATAGAACTTAAACCTACAAATTTATAATTGTTACCTAAATATTAAATACCGTTGAAGTATATGTAATTAGGTTATTTTTGGTTAAAATATTCAAAGGGTTTAGAGAAAATGGATGGAGGTGCTGTTTTTGGTAAGCGGGGCCCCGGGGTTTAAGGCAATGAATCCGAAATCAGATTTTGTTTGATTTAGTGGTGTGATGATATGGGGGCCACAGTCTTAGCTGTAAAGAAGCCTTTTTCTGACTTCCACACCCACCTGTCTTTTAAGTTTTATCATTTCAATTTTCAATTTATTTAAAAATTATTACATTTTTAACCTTTTAATTCTAACGTCTTCGTATTTCATGTATACCTTTTTTTTTCTCTTTCTTTCTTTCTTTTTCTCTTTTTCGTATTTCAATGTTTTTGGTGTGTCATTGTCAATATAGCATCGCCTTTTCTTTTTTAAATGTTATATATTCCAAAGAATAAAATATTCTTTTGGAAATTAATATCGTGTCAGAATGATGTACCGTATGTATGTATTATGTATAACGTCCTTATTTATCATATAATTTTATGTTTATTAAAAATTTGTTAGTACGTAGATTAAGTATTTATTTTGTACCCGCATAATACAGCAGTTGCGAATATTTTTTCTCGATAACTTATCTGTTTTTAAAATACGGGTGATGTTTTTCTTTTATAAATTATAATAAGTCGATAAAATTTCACATGGATTGTAATATCTAACAAAAATGTTGACATTATAACTATATTCTATTTTAATTATATTACCCATTTAAAAAATCCAATAATTTTATAGAGTTAGGTTGTATGTTATTAGATTTAATACTTCTAATTATAGGTAATTTTTAAAAGTTAAATTAAAATATTTATTATATGATAAAATATTTAATATGAATTTAATTATCAACTATTAAGTTAATTTATATTGATTTGATTTTTTAAATATTTTTTATTTTGAAAGGTTTAGTTATTAGAATGATATATATGATTTTCATTAACTTCACCAAATAGTTGATTTATTTAATAGTTTTCATTTAATTTAAGAGATTAAAAAAGACCTAAATGCTTTATAAGATAGTATATATGTAAACTACTTTTCGGTCCTATTATTATTGTCGATTTTTGTATATTTCAAAAGAATCGCCTACTTTTAAAAAAAGATTGTCGTTAATTACTACTATTTCTATTTTACCTTAATTAACTATCATTATTACATATTTTTATAAGTCAAAACAATACTAAATGTAAGGCTAAAAACATTATTTTTTGCTATTCAATTCTTATATTAATTGCAATGTCTTAAACTGTATGTTTATTTTTTGTGAACAATAATTTTTAGACGGAAAAAGTAGTTCGGACAAAGTTTTCCCTATTACATAAATGCCCTTGCGAATTTGAGAAGTACCTTTGTTGAGGGATGTTAAAAAGAATTTTAAAAGGGTTAGATCATCACACAACTTTTTATAGGGTAGAGAAGGCTATATTAACAACACCCTATTAGAAAATTAGGTACACTGATGTATAATTTCTTCATCTTTCTTGTCATCTCATTTATGTCCATCTTTCCGTTTTAGAAAATACTAATGTTAACCATCTTATCTTTATCTTATTTTGTTTAATGATATAAATGTATATGTATGTAAGATATATATATATATATATATATATATATATATATATATATAGAGAGAGAGAGAGAGAGAGAGAGAAGTCTTGCTAAATGAAAGGGCCAATGAGGGGGATCTAAGCGTGGCTGAGAGGGGTAGGATGGTGTAGTCGGCTGCAGCATATTTGCTAGACCAGCCATCCCTTGGTGCAAGACTAGCATACTATCAGCCCTTACCATTATGTTTTTTTTGTGGCTAACCAACTATAAGAGGCATGTCTCTATGTATGGCTATAAGAGCGGGTACTGATGTGGTGTTCTATTATTATCGTGATCACCTTATAATCTTGAACTTTTGGTGTGATGTCTTATATTCGATAAGTAGTCTAATGTGATCCTCATGACGGTGTTATCAATTTTTTTGTTTATGTGTGAAAGAGGGGTCAGTGAGTTAGTTGGTTTCAGATTTTAGTGTGATAGTATAATACCACTAAGAGTTTGAGGTGATGGGTATGTGACAATGCGATAGGTATGTGATGGCGTGATAACACTGTCCCCTTAAGAGTTGGTTTTTAAATGCGACCAATATGCACGAACTAATATGTGCAAGTAGTATTAATGGGAAATTTGAACACTAGACTGTGTACAACACATGCATTAATTACCTGCATCATTTTGGTAAGTTCTAAATTCATTTTAAAACAAGTTTGAATTTGGGAGGTGATTCATCCACGAAAATGAGTTTTTCACTAACTTGTACATTAGCTTTAAAGGTGTTGTACCTTATGTGAAAGAATCAATTTCTTCCGTAGAAGAATCACATCCCTTTGAATTTAGGTTAGACTTATATCGATATGTGGACAATCTAAAACTTCAAAATCTTAAAGGTGTTTATCTATAAACTAGTTTAAAGTTACATTTAGAGCTACCTTTTATGTTAAGTTTGTTACAAGTGTTAGATGTAGATGATTTGATGAAAGGAATGGAATGGAGATAAGAGAGTAATTAAGGAAATACAAGTATTAATTAGTTCTGCTTTTTAATTATCAACTTCCCATACTTCTCTAGTCCCATGCAAGAGTTTTATACATATTAATTTCATCAGGTTTGCTTGTCTATTAATTATTAGTAATCATCACTTAACAATTATAACTATGATTTTAATTTGCACTATTAATGCAACAAGTCTAACACACTTAATATCTATAATGACTTCTACACCAAGAATATATATAATTGTTTCATTAATTAACTTTAATTTTTTTTATAACCGGTGGAAGACACTCTGATTAAATCTAATTCTAAATCTATACATTTATATCTACCACGAGAATCGAACCCGGTCAAAACCTTAGAAGACTTCTTGCACATCTGATACTGCCAAGCTATAAGCGTTTTTATTTAATAAAAAGAAGGCCGGTAATATATTTGTAAAGAAAAATGATACATCCTCCTACTTTTTGTTACTACTTATCCTCCTACTCACTTGATCAAGACAAGTGTCAAAATCAATTGATGATATGAGAAAAGAAAATTAGTACATTACACATATCAAATATTAAATAGGTAGAAGGATAAAGTAGTAACAAAATGTAGAAAGATATATCATTTCTCATTTATAAATTAAAAAATTCATAGTAATATCTGGTCCACCACCTTTAAAGTAGGGGTACTAAATATCTTTGGGTTATAATTTTGAATGTAACGATATAGAGTTAGTTAAATGGTAGGTAGTGATGTAGTAGACTAGTAGGGTTCCGAGAACATGATGATGAAATTTAATTTTTGATTAAAGAAGACGTGATTGTTGGAGATGGACCCCAATTTTATTCACTTTTATTCTTTTACTTATTTCCTCTTTTTACTTTATTTTTAGAGTTG
The DNA here is from genome assembly GCA_032274825.1 of Drosophyllum lusitanicum. Classification (NCBI taxonomy): domain Eukaryota; kingdom Viridiplantae; phylum Streptophyta; class Magnoliopsida; order Caryophyllales; family Drosophyllaceae; genus Drosophyllum; species Drosophyllum lusitanicum. The sequence continues at coordinate 485 of JAUEJL010063076.1, read as the reverse complement.
TGTTCGATAAAGTTTACGTGAAAAACATAATTTTAAAATTCTTATATTTTATCATAGGTGATTTAGTATATAATCATATACAATTTGTAAAAGCATCACATATGAATTACGAAAATATCACCCCGTCCAAATTTTTAAAATGCAATCTGGACCATTGATGTCATTGATCTAAAAATTAAAATTAGTCACTTATAACTATGAATTATGATTCTTATTTATTTTCATATTATTATGACTTCTTTTTTTTCTATTGCTTTCTTTATATAATTTTTCCTTTACTCAAACAATTTTAAGATTATGATTTTCGCATTATTAGCTTTCTATTACGTGTTGTTTCCGTTTTCTGTAATTATTTTGAAAGCTTTTAGTACTCTATTACTATACTTAGAGGGTGTTTGGGATTGCATTTAAAAACTGATTATTTGATTATTGTGATTTAAAATCGTAGATAATTAGTTTAAAGTGTTTGGGGTTGTGTTTTCAAA